>CM038681.1:278649968-278800915 GCA_021605205.1 Aegilops longissima
TGGTGGCGCGCATGAAGGGCAGTGGACGGTAGTGGTAGCATGTCGAGGGCACCACGGCAACCTCCGTAGGATCGTCAAGTCGATTATCTGGGCCACTGCGAGGATCGGGCATCGACAAGCAGGGTGTCTTGAAAAGAGCGGCCGGTTGCGAGCAGTAGATGGTACAAAGACACCAAGCATGCGGCAGACGGACGGTCTTGAGTAGGTCCATCGACTACTGATCTGCTCCAAGAGAACATCGAGGAGGAATTCAATCAGCGGCTCTGTGTGTCGATCGGTTCTGCCATTGGGGTTTCGGTGCTGCGAGCCAGTGGGGAAGTGGATTGAGGCGGGCGGCGAAGAAGCTTCTCCTCGTGTGGCGGCGGTGAGTGGGGGATATAGTGCAGCGAGCTACCAAGGAAGATAGTGCGGGCAGGCGGCGGTGGCGGGGTAAATAGTGTGCGGCTGACGATGGGGAATAGAGGAGGAAGAAGAAGAGAGGAGGAAGAAGAGTGGAAGACGGGGAAGAAAGTGCATTAAATCTCAATTCTACTAGTACTACTACCAGGATATAGGCACCGTCCTTCGGAGTGTAAATAGTTACACCGATGACATGTGGGTCTACCACAAGAGGGCCTATATGTTAGTTAATGGAGGACAGAGGTGCGTAGGCATATTTGCAGAAGCGTGCTCTACTGGCCAACATGATGGCAGTATGGGGTAAGGCTGATTTAGTAACACCAACACGCTAGTTCAGCTTATTAATTACGTGTCCCATCTGCTACAGCGTGTATTGTCACTTCACTGCGAAGACTAGTTGAATAGTTCTCTCTGACCGAGATGGGGCATAATGGATCGCGAGGACTTCCTTTCTACATTATCCCTATGCCTCTACGCTCACTTCACTCATTTTGCTCTGTACCTAGTCACTTGTTGAAATCTATAGAAAGACAAATACTCCGTATTTGGGAGCAGTGAGGCTTTTACTCCGTACTATTTGGGAGCAGAGGAGTATCACCATTTGGAGGGAACAGAGGAAGCTTGAAATATGAACATGTCAATGGGAGGGAGTAAGCACCATGCATGCATGCATGCAACATGCAACACTCACACGTACCCCACATGGACGCACGCGACACTCACGCACCCATGCGGCACACAGCACACGATGCAACACACACGCTCACGCTCAAGTGCTCAACCTACTCCCTACGTCCGTGAAAGACTGTACATTTAGAGATATACACATTGACCAAGGTATAATTAACGCCCAAAAGTAGCAGACTTATGTGTGCATGCGACCATTGAGATAAGAAGATTAAATGAAGGCCGTTGCATGCTGTAATTAAGGATAGACATGTAGCCTATAGCTACAGCACAAGTTGGTGCATTAGTCAATCAATATCGATTTAGATTTTAGGCTAAATGCATTGGAAGTGTAGATGTACATCATATACTACTACACTCTTTGTTTTATAGCCGATGTACACTCTTTGTTGGAAGACTGAGAGAGGACACGTGCATGCACTCACATACACAGCTAGTGCGGTTCGGGTGCAAGGGTTGGACTCGTGTTGCGCCTGCATAAAGTTTTGTTTAACTGATTTCTTTGCTCTGCCAACTGACAGGTGGGACCCAGAAACCAGGTGAAAATTTAACCAGTCAACAAAGTGCCACGTCGACTATGTGGCCGGTCGGTAGGGTGTATCTGGTGCTCTCGATGAACTAGTGATCGTATAATCGACACAAAACTATATATAGTGACCGTAAAAGCGTATTGTTACATCGTTGACCGCTTGATGTATTTTCTCGTTCCAAATTAAGCCATATTAATCGGAAAGGGCGCAGTATGGACTACTACTAGTACTAGTACTGCTTTGATGTGTCCGTCAACTCGCCATGCGACGAGGAGAAGCTTGCTTTCGCCTCTCCCTCTCCCACGCGCGCGGTGGTTCGCGGGACGAGGAGAGTGTTTTGACTACAGCGCCCTCTCCCTCTCCCTCTCCCTCGCCCTCGCCCTCGCCCTCGCGGTGGACATGCAACAGTCCAATCGGTGTCAGATTGGCAGAAGCATATTATACTGTAGTATCATCATTGTTGGACCTTCCGAAGAGGCGAAGAGCCAAGTGCAAGGTTCACACGAGTACGAACTGTTGAACCTCCCGAAGAGGCAAAGAGCCAAGCGCAAGGTTTATAGGAGTTGTCGTCCTAGTAGGAGCGTACTACAACTATAGCGAACGGTTCTACTGTATGATGCCGCCACGTCACGTATATCCAAAGCTGTGCCACCTTTTTTTTCTCAAAGAGCGTGTTGGAGCCCGTGCAACAACCACACAAGTTGCACGTACACATAACACATTTACTAGTAATAAATTCTAAAGGAAAAAAAACAGTATGCCACACAAGTTCATCTCCAATTCATGTGATAAATTTGTGCACGACTAGTCTACATATATTCACAGCGCTACCGTTCAAAATTACTGTACACCACTTACACGTTATAGATGGGCTATATGTCCTCCTCCAGGTTCTAGTCCCAGGTGTTCTTCATGGATGGCACGATCCATAGCGGTGGGCAATGGGAATCATTGACGCAGCTTTCTAGTCCGGTTCCACACGATGGAGACTCATCCAAGCTGAAGCGGCATAAATGAGGAATAGCGTGTCCCAGCATGTCATTCATCCGGCGGTGCGCACTGAAGACACAACCATGCTTCATGAACGGCAGGTCTTCCGTGTCGTGCACGGAAGGTGGCATCCGCTTCACAATGGGGTAGCTGTCCAGATGAAAAGTGAGTACTCACCAAGAGTGTTCCTCGGCACCCACGTAGCATCACAGGGGTCGAACTCAGCGCCGTTCATCTAGTACACACGGCATCCCAGATCTGGACACATGGTGACGTACATAGTCAATGTCCATGCATAATAATGTTGTGCTCAATTATGGCGGTCAGTAATACTGTGCAGCAAATAGTACTACTCCGGTATAGAGGAAGTAAAATAACCGGCTTATTATATATAGCCACTCTTGGCTACATGGATGAGATAGTAAGACATGGAGAAACAAAAAGGGTGGCAGCTAGTGGGTTCAAGTCTTCAAGGTCCTAGCTAGCTATATGCGTCCTGCAAGGTAAAAAGTACTCCTACTAGTACTACTAAGTATACTACTAGTACAACAATGAAAGAGAAGGCGAGAGGGTTAAAAATGGAATACCTGGGTAGATGGTGACGGTCCAATCGTGGTAGATTGTGTGACCATGTTGCACATCAGTGGTACCATGGGTAACGACTGCTAAGATAGTTGATCCCAATATGCAAAAGTCAGCTACAAGGTTCCAGGTTAGACCAAATCGCGGATGCAAATGCACATCCATGATCGGCCATCTTATTTTGATCGGGGGATGACTGGTCCCTGCAAAATAATGGAGTACCGTTAGGGATGCAAATGATGGTTTGTGCATTCTGTTTGTAATCTCCCGTACTGTAGGATGGAAACCAAATGAAACAAGTCCCCTGGCTTTTCACCGTGAAGATGCGGTCTAGATGGCGCACGGCGTCTTCGAACGTGTAGGGGTACAAATCTGCCGCTGCCAACATACGTATATTGATGGCAATCCTTATGTCGAACACCGCGATGAGATAGTAATCGTCGTAGCCGCGTCGCTTTGCCGGCGGGTCCTCAATTGCTATCTTCTTCAATCTCTTGTAGGCATCATTATACGTATTCAAGCCCAGCTAGTCCGGAAGGCCAATCCCAATGGTGGAGAAGGGGTCTACCGGAACGGCCGCACTTCTGTGGATGTTGTGCAAAATGATGGTGGTATCCGACCGGAGGTAAGCAAGCCAATCTTCGTTGGCACCAACCCAGACCTATATATAAGACGGTGGGCAGCGGAGAAATTACGGGATGGAAATGGAATAACTAAGTACTACATGATCAAACTCCATTACTGACCTGCTCATCGGACAAAATCCGACTACCTCTCAACGTCGGCAACTCTAGCGTAGTCAATGTGCAACCATGGCCGGGGAGGCGGTGGACTGTTGAAGGATTGTCCCATAGAAGAACCTTCTTCTCGAGGGCGCATGGAAGACCAACAAGCATGGCCTTTTCCCAAGCCTGTTTAAGCAGCGTCTTGAAAAAGTTGGTGCAGGAAGCACCGAGTCTTCTTGGCAGTGAGGATGTCGAGCGGCGTGCCATTTCTCCCGGAGGATCGTCGTCAAGGTCTCCCAGCCCGGCGAGGAGGAGAACTGCTGGCGAATCCATGGGAGCAGCAACGAACTGCCTTCTCTTCGGGAGGAGGCTGGCGAGGAGGAGATAAGGCGTAGTAACCGCGGGGCCTCGTCCCTTCCTCTGTAGATCGTTCCTCGGTGAAGGGGTGAGGCTATTATTTACTACTAAGTACTAGCATTATGGAGCGTTATGGGATTGCATTATCTGTAAATAATAGCACTAGTAAGAAATTTTGGCACTAGGTAGTAATTTTTGGCGTGGATTAAGAAATTTTGGGTATGTTTTGCCATTTTTGTACCGCCAACTAGTGTCAAAAACGTCTTACATTATGTGTGGAGAGATCTGAAATCGTCTTGTAGCAGATACTAGTACTACTTTTCTCAACTAGTAGTGTGATGTCTTGTACTTCTAGTCTAATCTAGTATAGTGCACCAGTTTTGAACTCTTGAATCTCGGGGCCAAGGAGCTACAGTTGGAAGTGGAGGTACTCTTGTTCTCTAGAATCATCGCTTTACTATCAATGCGGGAAGTACACTGCGTAGTAGCCTAGTGGGTACTCTTGGTGCTCTATTCAGCCGCTCCTCTCACGTGTGAGCCTACTCAGCCGCTCCTCTCACGCACACACTAGCAGCCTGTTTATCGGTATCGGCGTTCAGGGGCAGGGGTCCCAGACTTGCACTGCGGGCTGCTGGCGTGGCCCAAAGGAGGCCAGGGCGGCCCATCTTCATCAGCATAGCTCAAGACCCTCGCGAGGCCAAGCCTCATGGGCAGACGACCAGGAGCTTCCTCGAGGCACGGCCTCGTCAGGCTAGCTCATGAGCGGCGGAGAGTTCAAGGCAGGGTACCTCGCGAGGTGCCCATGGCGCAAGCCATGGCGACCAAGAGGCGCCGATCGAGGCGCCAGCCAGCATGGCGTCCTCCTTTCCTCTTTGGTGCAAAGGGAGCAAGCGCGGCGAGAGCATCAAGCAAAGGCATCCGTTTGGTGCAACAAGACCAAGACCAGCCCCAGCGGCTGGGAGGAGTCATCGTGGAGCCCAGCAGGCGTCATCACGAGCCTTTGGCGGCGAGGACCAACTTTAGTCGGGATAAGTGTACCCGCTGTTCCCCTTCAAAATGGCCAATTGTTGGCGCCCTTCCCGCTCAATATTTGGGGAGAGGCCGGGGCCTTCGTCTATATAAGTAGAGCTAGCCATCATAGCAGGGGATCGGCATTTGGAATCGAGAGAGATAGAGACCCGATCCTCAAGCTAGGCGGACGGGACACCATAGCAGTTCATCCGCCCACCAGAAGCAGACCCTCGCGAGGCTGTTCTTCCTGTCTTATTCCTCATCAGCCCAGAGGCAATCCACCACGCCACAAACTAGAGTAGGGTATTACACCTAGCGGTGGCCCGAACTAGTATAAATCTTGTGTCTCTTATGCTGTTACTGTTTAGTTGTTTAGGTCCCTGCGATTGGCGAGTGCGAGGCGGTGGAGGTTGGATCTCCACGCGCACCCAGTGTTCGAACCTCAAGGGTCTGCCGGAACCGAAATCCGACATTTGGCGCAAGGTAAAGTGCGCGGAATCTGCCTTTCGTCGCCTCGTTCTTCCCCGACCACGCAACCATATCGGCGCCCGTCGGTCCGCGCCCGGCGCCGAGCCGCGCTTCGCCTCCCATGTCGCCCAGACAGCTCCCGTCGGCGGGCGCCCTCGTCATTCCCCGTCGCCTGCCGTCAACGCCGCCACCGGCCCGGCGGGAAACGAGCAGCAAGCGTCGTCCCAGCACCCGTCCATGAGGTGGGACGGCTGCACCACCACGCCTTCGCTCACCCCCGCTGGTTCTTCGTCACGCGCGGCCCGCGCGGCCATGGAGGCCCGAAATGCACTCATCGCGGCTAACGAGCTCATGCGCTACCGCCCCGTCGATGACGTCTACGAAGAATGGCTCGACCGAGTCGCCGAGCTCGTCCGCACTGCAGGAGGCGACCCCACGCCGTCCGTCTCGCTGCACCGCACCCTGGCCTGTGAGGCGATGAAGCTCTGGGCGCCTCGGCCGCCTCCTCCTCAAGCGCGCCAGCCCCAAGCGCGCGGTCCTGGCGGAACCCGTTCCGCCGGCGCCCGGCGTGGCAAGAGCAGAGTTGTCAAAAGTTCCTCGCCCACAGAAGCTGCCCGGCGCTCCCGCTCCAACACGTCAAGACCTGCGCTGCCCCCAGACCCAGCGGCGCAGGAGGCCTACAGACCAAGCTCTCTGCCGTCCGAGGCCCCCCGCAGCCTGGCGGGCTGCGCGCCTTCACCTCCGAGCTGTGTGGCGTCGCGTGGCCCGCCAAGTTCAAGCGAGACCTGCCTCCTCGCTTCTGACAAAGACGGCTGACCCTACGGAGTTCCTCAGCTCTGAGCTGGGCATCGAGCTGCCAGCGGGGATGAAATGGTCATGGCAAAATGGTTTCCCATGGCGCTCAGGGACAGAGCCCTTTGGCTCTGAATCGGCCCCGGCACGATCTCTTCCTAGGCGAGATCGCACCCGCTTCATCGCCAACTACCGGGGTACTCGCGACCGGCCACCTGCCGTGGCGACATCGCCGTATCAAGCAGCAACCGGGAAACCCTGCAAAAGTACATCAGCGCTTCAATAGCAGGCCTCAAGATCCCAGAGTAGCGGAGGAGGCCATCATCTCGCCTTCTCCGGCCGGCGTCTGTGACGTCAAGATGAAGGTGGAGCTGGCGATGTATGAAATCTGTGCACCTCCTGGAAGGCTGTTCAACTTGGCGACCAAGTGCGCCGAGGGCTGAGGCGCCTCTCCTCCTCGAGCTGCTGCCGCGGATCCCAAAGAGAAGAATTCAAGGGCAAGGATGTGAAGCGCAAGGGGCTGCCGTACTCGCGGCGAACCGGACACCAGCGAGGCGGAGATCAGCCCGAGTCCTCCAAGGACAGCGATCTTGTGTGTACCACGACCTCCACACGCACAACACCAATGAATGTCAAGAGCTCCGGGCCGTACGCGAAGGAAGGGTCAGCAGACGCGCCGAGCGTAGCGACCGGGGCTACGGCCGAGGAGGAAGCAATGCGGGACACTGGGAAGACCGCGGCCCGCGCCAAGGATGGCGCGACCAACCTCGCGAGGACCGCTGGCAAGACCCACCTCGCGAGGGAGGCTGGAGGGATCAGCCTCGCGAGGATCGCCCGCAGGGGAACGCAGGCCTTCCTCCGCTGCCGCCGCCGCCAAGGAGAATCGAAGACCGTCATCGGGAGGAGGGGGCTGGGGGCTTCCATGAAGCGCGTGCGATCGCCTGCATCCTGGGCGGAGCTCAAGCCCCAGCCTCTCTGCGCATCTTCAAGCAGTTCGCCCGCGATGTGAATGCAGTCCTCCCCAATCTCGAGTCCACGCGCCCTCTCAGGTGGTCGGCGTGCGCCATCACGTTCAGCTCAGCGGATCAACTCAAGTTCGCAGCCACAGCCGGAGTTCTCTCGATGCTTTGTTCCCCAATCATCAGCAGCGAGCTAGTCACCAAGACCCTCATCGACGGTGTAGCAGGGCTCAACGTCCTGTCCGTGGAAACATTCAACAATCTTCAAGTGCCTTACAGTCAGCTTCATCCAACCAAGCCTTTCTCTGGAGTCACCGACGGCTCCACGGTCCCGATCGGGCAGGTCCGCCTTCCTGTCACCTTCGGGGCTCGCGACAACTACCACACCGAGCTCATCGACTTCGACGTCGCCCACATTCGCCTGCCGTACAATGCCATCCTCGGGTACCCAGCGTTGGCCAAATTCATGGCCGTAACCCACCATTGCTACAACGTCCTCAAGATGCCAGGAAGCGGCGGGGTCATCACGGTGCCCTGTGAAGAGAGAGACGCGGTGTGCTCCACAGGCGAGCTTTTCGAGCCGCATATTTGGAAGATCAAGACCACAGCAGCAGGAGGCCTTCCGAGGCCGCACCCAAGAAGAAGAAGACATCGACCGGCCCAGCTCATCAAGAGACAGGCCCCTCGGGGCCCACATCAGGCCAGGGGGAGCCTCCTTCCATCGCATAGGAAAGCGTGCCCGGCGCCCTCCTCAGGCAGGGCTCGGGGGCTCTCCCCTGGAGGGCCGCCGACCTTGCCAAGGTCTCGACAGGCGCTTGGGCACCACGTGGGCGTGTTTGAAGCACGTTTCCATAGCGGGAGCAAGACCGGAGGGCAGAACCCTCAAGAGTTCGTCAACAAGGCAATTCAGGAGCTACAGGTGTCAAGGGTCATGAGGGGCAGCCGCCGCCTACCCGCTGTGGCCCCCATCTAGGCGAGGATGGTGGGCTGCGCGTCTGCATCGACAAACCAAGGCTCAACCGAGCCGCATCTCAAGCGCCTCTGGTCTCGCGAGTGGGGCGTTGCGAGTCCGCCCACAGCTACGTATGCATGCCTTATGGCTGCCAAGCAGCGGCTGCTGCGCACCAGCGTCTCATGAGGACCATCTGGAGGCTCAAGAGGATAGGCACGCGCAGCCTGGCGAGAGATGGAGATGGCCGCGAGGCCGCCCGGCGCCTCGGGCCTCCGAGGCCCTGGGCACAGGGGCTCATGAGGATCGCTCCGCAGCCCACCGACTCTGCTACACCAACACCCCTTCATCCCCAACATCACCGGTGACATTTTAAGTTTTATTTCGGTGGGGCGCCTTGAGGCGCATTATTCCCAGGCAGCGTGGGTCCGTCCTGCGGCATGTATCCCTTTTATTTCATGTCGTTAGCCTATCTGTTGGGGCGCCCTCGGGCTGCATCATCCCCAAGCCGCTCGGGCGGACCAGTGGCATGTATCCTTCTTACTTTTTCCTTAGGATTATGCTCTCGCTCCACCATGCTTGTTATTTGGTGCCTTTTCACTGGGTGGCGGAATCTTGCACGTTAAAGGGGAGTGCACGAGCATCACGACTCGGGGCTCCTACGGCTCTCGGCCCTCACCCTCTGGTCTTGTCCATGGCATCGCGACCTGGCTTGCCAGTGACGGGTGAGACCAGCCGAGAGCCGGGACCGGGGCGTGAAGTTTAGTCATCTAACCCAACTTGCGCATTAAAGGGGGTGCACGAGCATCGCGACTCAGGGCTCCTACGGCTCTCGACCCTCACCCTCTGGTCTTGTCCATGGCATCGCGACCTGGCTTGCCGGCGGCATTTGAGACCAGCCCGAGCCGAGACCCGGCGGCGTGGGAGTTGCTGCATCGACCTAGCTTGCGTGTTAAAGGGGTGCACGAGCATCGCGACTCGGGGCTCCTACCGGCTCTCGGCCCTCACCCTCTGGTCCTGTCCATGGCATCGCGACACTGGCTTGCCGGCTGACGGTGAGGCCAACCCGAGCCGGGACCGAGGGCAGAGTTGCGTCATCTAACACAGCTTCTTGGCGTTGAAGGGGGTGCACGAGCATCGCGACTCAGGGCTCCTACCGGCTCTCCGGCCCTCACCCTCTGGTCTTGTCCATGGCATCGTGACCTGGCTTGCGGCCGACGGCTGAGACCAGCCGAGCGGGACCGAGGCGTGAAACATCGACATCGGCCAATTTTGCGGGAACACACTCGAAGATAAGGCCTAGAGCCAGGCGCAACCCGCCTTGAGGTAGGGCCTCGTGAGTCCCGCGCTGGCTCACGGGTGCCCCAACACACCTCGCGAGGCCTCTCGCGCCTCTCCAAAGCAACTAACGGCAGGACTAACGATCCCCACGGCAAGCTCTTATTCCTCTTATGGTGAACCTGCAGGGTCCCCCCAAGGAGCACGAAACAACCTCGCCACGCAATATCTAGCCGGCCAAGGCACGGACCTAGCGCCGCACCAGGAAGCATTGTCCTGACCCTCGAGATAAGTCATCCTCCAGACACACTAGCTATCGCAACACCATCCCCACACTCAATGCAACTCCGTGTTGGCAACGTCGCTCTCCTTTCTCACCGAATGATGGTTGCTTGAGCGCCAAGGGGGACCCCCTGAGCATCGCGACTCAGAGGCTCCTACCGGACCTCGGGCCGCTCACCTCCTGGCCTTGACCACGGCATGGCGACACAGCATACCAGCGGCAGCTGAAGCCGCCTTGGGGCCAGGACCTGTCGGCGTGAGCATCAAGCCCTCACGAGTCTGAAAGGAAGAAAGCTGAGCTAGAGCGGAATGAGCATCTCGCCTTGCCTCACAATAAGGATCATATTGACAAGCGAAGCTACAAACATCTTACAAGCCCCCTGGTACATTCTTAGCTCCTCGCGGGAACAAAAAGCGCGAATCCTAAGGACTCCTATCTCTGAGGGACCACCACGGCGGGCGCCATAATAAACAATGGGCCACCGGTCCGGAGCCAACCCCATCAGATCAGGGGCGGCGGCGACTGGCGAACCCGCCTGCTCCGGGGGCGGCTTGAGCTCGGGGCTCGTAGCTGTCGTCGCTCGTCTCCGGCATCGCGAAGAGCTCGGCGGAGTCGCTGGCTCCTCCGGCGCCTTCGTCGCCTGAGGAGCTGTCAAGGGAGCGGGCGGTCGGCCTCTGTCTCACCAGCAGGGCCCCGACCACCTCTCCCAGGGCAGCACTCCAGCCGGCGACCCTCCGCGTCGAAAACCTTGAAGAACACCACCGAAGCACCGTCGTACTCCAGGTGGATCGTGAGGCGCCCTCGTCCTCTGAGACCAGGCGACCTCGTCCCAGCCTCAGTCATGAAGACCTCGCCCGGGGCAACTACATAGCGTCGCCTGGTCGCGAGGTGCCTTAGCTTGGCGTCTTTGCAGCGAGAATCCCAGGGCTCCCCTGCGGACGACGAGCGAAGAAAGAAGGAAGGCGAATCCAAGACTTAGGAGGCGTGGTGGCGAAGCACGAACTCCGGCATGAGCCCTCGGCGTGGACTCGGGGAGGGCCGCACCGCCGTGACCTTGGCGCCGTCGTGGCGCGCCGCTCGTGGCGCCAGCGTCGCCTCCTTGAGGGCCACCAATTTGCGGCGTACAAGGGAAGAAACCACTGGTGGCGGCCGCGCGCACCGGGGCATGGGCGCCTCTGGCGGCGCTCTGCCACGACACGGAGAGCAAGCCGCTTCTTTGGGGGCACGCGTCGGGATCCTCTTGAGGCCTTTCCTTCTCTTCCTTGGAGAACGGTGGATCGGAGCCATGGCGACCAGGCAAGCGAGGAGGAGGAGAAGCGAAGGATAGGCTGGAAGGCGCGCTCCGTTCCGTGCTTATGGCGGCGAAGGCCAACCGTCGGCCTCCACGATCACGGTAATCATGACCAACTCGCATGCGGGGACTAGTCGAATCGGTGGTTAACGAGGCATCGTGGGGAAGCGATGCGCTGCGTCAATCAACCGCCACCGTCGCCCAAGGCGCGAGCTGTTAGGGCCGCGATGCCGCACTTGCCCTTCGCCTCTCTGCTCGGCCAAGTTAGGCGCGCCATGGGCCGGGGCTCTTGTTGGTGTTGCAGGGCAGGGGTCCCAGACTTGCTGCTGCGGCCTGCTGGCGTGGCTCAAAGGAGGCCAGGGCGGCCCATCTTCATCAACATAAGCTCAAGACCCTCGCGAGGCCAAGCCTCGTGGGGCGGACGACCGAGAGCTTCCTCGGGCATGGCCTCGTCGAGGCTGGCTCATGAGGAGGCGAGAGAGTTCAAGGCAGGGTACCTCGCGAGGTGCCCATGGCATTAAGCCATGACGACCAAGGGAGCAGCGTCCTCCTTTCCTCTTTGGTGCAAAGGGAGCAAGCGCGGCGAGCATCAAGCAAAGGCATCCGTTTGGTGCAACAAGACCAACACCAGCCCCAGCGGCTGGGAGGGAGTCATCGTGGAGCCCAGGGGCGTCATCACGAGCCTTTGGCGGCGAGGACCAACTTTAGTCGGGATAAGTGTACCGTTGTTCCCCTTCAAAATGGCCAATTGTTGGCGCCCTTCCCGCTCAATATTTGGGGAGAGGCCCAGGGCCTTCGTCTATATAAGTAGAGCTAGCCACCATAGCAGGGGGGGATCTGGCATTTGGAATCCAGAGAGAGAGAGATAGAGACCCGATCCTCAAGCTGGAGTGACGGGACACCACTTAGCAGTTCATCACGCCCACCAAGTACAGACCCTCGTGAGGCTGTTCTTCCCTGTACTGTTCCTCATCAGCCCAAGAGGCAATCCACCACGCCACAAACTAGAGTAGGGTATTACACCACAACGGTGGCCCGAACTAGTATAAATCTTGTGTCTCTTATGCTGTTCTGTTTAGTAGTTTAGGTCCCTGCGATTCAGCGATGTACGAGACGGTGGAGGGTTGGATCTCCGCGTGCACCAGTGTTCGAACCTCAAGGGTCTGCGGAACCGAAATCCGACAATGACGTTTACTCATGAGGCGAACATTTGAGTTACTTGATACAGCGAGACTAGGATTTTCTCTTCCATTTGTGGAGGTGTAATGGATCTCGTCGAACTTTGTTAGTAGTTCCTTCTTTATGAATGAGATGAAGCAAAGCTTTTGCCTCCGTTTCAAAAAAAAACACGTCAAGAGGAATTCCTTTTATGGTAGAGCCGATAATGGAGTGAAGTCCATGCGTGCAACGCCACAAGCTATAGACTAGTAGTAGAGCACTTTACATACAGACCCATATTGCACAGTTCCCAATGCCCCGTCAGGCTTTTCCGGCTCCTCGGTCTTAATTGGGAGGCGCTAGTTTAAATATGATAGTAGCTGATGAGGAAGCTGCAAGCGAGGTGCGGCTAGGGCGAGCACGCGAGCAACGGGATGCTGGGAAGGAAAACCCGTTCACGTGGCTAGGCTGTCCAGTGCACCCAGATTGTGGGGCCGCACGTCCGTTTGACTTCAAAACTCAAACTACCCGTGTAAAATATTGGCTCGCAGCAAAGTGTAGTAGTACTATTTTTTTAAAGGCCGCCGTGCGTTCGGCCGGGATCGAACCCACAAAACGAGGTATACGCTCCCGCGCCCACTAGTAGTACTCGTTGGAGTACAATGCAACGTAGAATCGCCTTTTGTCGCTAGTAGTACGTACATTGTTCCTTACAAGAAACCCCTAATAATGCAAGAAACCACTAAAATGCCAAGAAACTACTACCACTTGCATACGTGGCAGACTTAAGATAAGACTACCTTATCAACCATTGTACATGCTCTTACCAACAAAAATCCTCGAGTGACCTCCTACCTCCGGCCCGTCCACCTAGTCATCCTCGGCCATGGGACGCAGCTACCGCCGCCCGCAGAAGGCGGGGTCAGATGCCAGCTCCATCCGGTGCTCGCGGCCGCTAGCTAGCCAACATAGCTCCGTCCAGCTGCTTGTCTGCAAGGTTTGCTAGCTAGATTGGCACGGCAGCGCGACGGCTTGCTCGTGCGCACCGCGCTAAGGCCACCCATCTGGATCGAGCAAAGGCCAGCGCGGCGGCTTGCTCGCTCGTGGGTCAAGCTCGGCCAGCACGCCAACCCGTCTGCGAAGGCAGTAGCGGCGTCCGGCCCGTCCGTGGGCGGCGACCAACTTCGCTCATCACCGGCGCCACCGACGAACACGCATCAGTACTGTTTGAAGTAATGTTCAGGAAAAATAATGATTTGAGGGGGAATAACAGGATAGAATGTCATATGTGGGTCCCTCGTCTCAACAGTCAACCAAAATGTGTTGGTTTAAGCTGCCTCGTCAGCAGGACGTGTGGGCCAACCCAGTCATAAATGGGTTTAAACGAACCTAATCGGTAGGAGTACTAGGTAGTAGTTTTTGGCATGGATTAAGAAATTTTTGGTATGCTTTTGCTATTTTTTGTACAATAGATTCTTTCTAGGGCTGGTTGATAGTGGTAGTTTTTTGTTAAATACTCTACATATTGTAAGTAGGAGTGAAAGTTAAGCTTTGGAAGCCAATAAGCAAGGCTAGTTACATAGTGCATATGTGTACATGATTGAAAGTAAACATCAACCATGAGTGACTAATATCTTGATGGAAAACTCGAAACTATGGAATACTAGGAAAAAAATGCATGGTTGGAAATACTAGCAATGTTCATGTCCGTTGCAACGAATCATAATTAGAATAATACTTATTCACAAACTTGGTACAAAACACCCTAATTTTGATATACATATGTCACTAGAGATATATTATGTTTCAATTAGAATATATTCCTTGGGCTGTTTTGGTGAGGTCAGGGAGGGATATGGTTGGTTTTAAGATACTAATTATGGGTTTTTTCTGCAAATTGGTAGACAAGTGGGATGTTGGTGAGAAAAGGCAACAACTTACCTCACAATCATTAGATGTAGATCTAATGGTCAGAAACGACGGATGGCAGACACACCAGCATCACCAACTTCGTCTTGTGTAGGAGTACTAGCAAGATCCGTGCATTGCACGGAACATCAAGATGCATTTTTTTATAAAACACTTGTTGTGATTGACCATTGCGGGAGTAATCCCATGTGTAAAAACTAATGATATCTCGAGATATATGAGATAAGGTAAAGAGGAGTGGGGTATGGTGGTGGTTGGTGGTAGGACTGAGTGGAGGCATGGGGATTGACGACGCCGGCAGTGGCCACCAGGCTAGTTTGTTATAGAGGCTTCCTTTCTTAATTGCTCAACAATAAGGTTTGTTGGAGATAAGGATGAATGATGGAAGGCCTTTTCTGCAAATGTGGAGAGGGTGTGCGGGTATCTTTTAGTTTAATTTCCATCCGTCAGATATAGATCGGACGGTCTATATTGCAAGATGGCACACGTACCATCATCACCAACTCGGTTTTTTATAAGAGAAGAAATATAAGTATGGAGATACAAACGTATTATCGATACTTGCTTCCGTACACTAGCATCTACATTCTATTCAACGCCTCGGCATGTGGGGCCTTAGCACAATGACTTCTCGACTGTGTAAAACAAAGATTTTCCCGTCGCCAACAACGAGGGGGTGACGGCGGCGTGCTTTTTGGCTTGCTCTAGTCCTAGTAGTCATACAAGGTGGCCTAAGTGTTGGCTTTCGATCGCTAGACCAAAACTCCCAGGAGCTAATACACGTACAAGTGCAAAGCTAGCCAACCGGGACTTGATTGATTAGTCACGAGCACCTTGCAGCGTCTAGCCGGATCCTCCTCTACGTACGTACGTAGCTATTGAGTCAATCGTATTACGGCGGGCGCTGGCGACTTTGTAACAAGCGAACGTGGACGGAGAAACAGATCGGTAGACTTTGATGTCCACAGGTGCGTGTTGCACCTGTTAAAATCTTTGTATTGTTTTTCTCGGTTCTGACTTCGGTCTAACTTTGCGTTCCAAGCTCTTAGCGCTTGCTTCAGCTCTGAAAGTGCCCTCTTGAGCTTGAAAACTTTCCCTTCTTCTCCTTTCTTCTCGTAGCCTAGGGGTTGTTCCACGTACACTTCTTCTGTGAGGTCACCGTTGAGGAAAGCGGATTTAACATCCATATGATGAACCTTCCAATCCTCTTGTGCTGCCAAAGCTAGGAGCACTCTCACCGTCTCGATTCGAGAAACCGGTGCAAACACCTCCTCACAGTCAACTCCTTGACGTTGTACGTAGCCCTTTGCAATGAGTCTTGCCTTGTGCTTCACAATGGCACCTTCGTGTCCTTCTTCAACTTGTAAACCCACTTCAAACCTATGGCCTTTTGGTTGAAGGTCGGGTTACCAAACTCCCGTGCCATTGCTCTCGATCGCCTTCATCTCCTCATCCATGGCGTGCATCCAACGAACTTTTGCTGCGCCTCTCTGAAGTTCGCGGCTCCTCAATTCCGAGTAAACACAAATCGGAGTACTCGGCGTGGCGGCTGCGTGCTTGTAGACTTTCGTGAGGGTCTTGTAGCGACGAGGCCCGGAAGAATCCGTTGTGGCTTGCGAAGGGGGCGACACAAATTGTGTTGGTGTCGATGCACTTGAGGAAGACCGTTGAGTCTCGGGCGTGGTAGATGCCTGGTCGTTGGCATCCTCGTCGTCGGCGTAGTCGTCGTGACCGTGACCATCATGTTGATTGTCATCGTCACTATGCGCCTCATTGTCGAGATCTCCGCCCGTGTCGTGCGCGTCGTTGTCGCTATCACCTTGCGACCCATGCGCGTCGTCGTCGGTGTCGGCACCATGGTGATCACTACCATTGTGGTCACCTTGGTTGTGCGTCTTGCCAACCACCTGGATGTCTTCCCCTGCATCATCATCAGCTGGAAATTCAACTGTGAATATATTGCCGTTTGGAGCATCGTCGGCTGCTTCGCTCCAATTCCACGCTTGGTTTTCCTCAAACACGATGTCGCGTGAAATCCGTAGACGCTTGGTTCGTGGATCGTAGAAGCGGTATGCCTTGGTGCCGGAACTCCTCTCGTATCCGATGAACACCATCTTGGTGCTACGATCAGCAAGCTTTGAGAGATGCGGCTCCGCCGCCTTCACATGTGCCACGCACCCGAACGTCCGTAGATGAGACACATTAAACTACGTCCGTAAATTGCTTCATCTGAGTCTTGCCGATCACCGCCTTCGTTGGAGCCCGGTTGAGAAGATAGACCGCCGTCGAGACAGCTTCTCCCCAAAAAGTCCCCGGCAATTTCTTGCTCTTGAGTAAACTTCTCGCCATGTCAACGACGGTTCGATTGCGCCTTTCAACGACACCATTCTGCTATGGCGTATAAGGTGCCATGAGGAACCTTTTTATGCCAATCTTCTCGCAGTAGTCGTTGAACTCGTTTGACGTAAACTCTCCGCCGCGATCTGTCCGTAGAGCGCGAACCTTCAACTTGTGTTCCATCTCCGTTGCATCCTTCAGCTTTTGAGCGCTTCAAGCGCCTCATCTTTAGATCGTGGGAGAGCGACCCACATGTATCTCGAGTAGTCATCTACCACAAGGAAGAAATACTTCTTTCCTCCGTGAGTTGCTGGGGTGATAGGGCCACATAGATCACCATGGAGCAGCTCGAGTGCATCACTTGCACGATAGGTAGGTCGAGCGAGGAGCGGCTGCGGTGCTGTTTTCAACCAAGCACCCGTCACATACTCGATCAACATGGTCGATAAATGGCATCCCGGATACCATCTCCATCTTCGACATCTTCTTCAAGGCGTAGAAGTTAACGTGTCCAAACCTAGCATGCCATAACCAAGAATCATCATCTCTCTTGGCGAGCCAACACTCCGGTTGAGATTGATCAAGGTTGAGGATATAGACCATGTTCTGCGTGCGATTCACACGTGCTAGCACGTTTCGGAGGTTGTCGAAGATCGTCATCACTCCGTCCTCAATATCCACCTTGCATCCATTCTCATCAAGTTTCCCGACAGAGATGATGTTGTTGCGAAGCCGTGGGATGTAGTACACTCCGGTGAGTATGCGATGTTCTCCTGTGAGACCCTCGAAGAGGACAGAACCTTGCCCGCAAATCTCCACATTTGAACCATCACCGAACTTGACCGAGCCTTGAACATTATATTCTAGCTCGAGGAACTTCTCCTTGCACCTCGACATGTGGTTACTGGCACCCGTGTCGAGATACCATGACACGTTCTGGCTCCCGGATAACTTTGGTGTTACCTTTTTCTCATGAAGTAGCACCTTCCGGTTTGGTTTCACAACTGCTGTTTGGACGAGATCACAAACTTTGGCCATCAGAAGACCTGGACGTTCGTCTTCCTGCTTCGCCAAATTTGCCTTGATCTCCCGCTTGTTAGGCTCCGGACAATCCTTTGCAAAGTGACCCATCTCGTTGCAGTTATAGCACTTGACCTCGGACATATCCAAGTTCTGTGGCTTCCGCTCTTTAGATTGGTCCGCCTTACCACGACTTTGTGGCTTGCCTTTTCCTTTGCCGTCTTCGGTTTGTCCGCCGCGCTTTGCGTTGCTTGAGCCTTCGCCAACGTTGCGCCTCCCTTTACTACTTGGGGACTCCCAATCTGCGCGCGAGTACATGAGTTGGTCAACACCTCCTCCTTTGCCTTTCCGACAACCACGAGCATTCTCTTCCCATGTCCGGAAGCGTCCGATCGCCTCCGTTATGGTCATGTCGTCGATGTCGTAAAGCTGCTCGAGCGTGCCGATGATGTACGTGAATTTATCGATCCTTTGAACTGAAAAACTTCTCCACAATCTCGGTCTCCTCGAGCTTTGCACCAAGCGCACGGATCTCTCCCATTAAAGTAGTCAGACGCATGGCATAGTCATTCACGGATTCAGTTTCCTCCATTTGCAACTTGTGAAATTGGCGCTTCAGCACTTGTGCCCGAGCCTTGGTGACGCGATCTTCTCCAATCCTCATCTCTTTGAGTGCGTTCCGCCTCTCTTGCTGTCTTGAACTCCGCCAATGTCATCAGCGACGGAATCCGGCACAGGCGGGCTATGGCGGCCATGGCACCTTTGTCGCACTCCTCGTCGGCGCCGTCGTCGTGATGGCCTCCCACACTCGAAGGGTTCGGAGAATGATCTTCATCTTCACCGCCCACACGCCGTAGTTGGCGTCGGTGAGCATCGGTCTGGATGGGGATGTTGCGATGCGCCAGACGTTAGCGCCGCCGTTCCGCCACCACTGGTTGCTGACTTGCCGCCCTTCTTCACATTGCCGCCGATCTTGTTCGCCTTGGAACCACCATTGCCGGACTTGACCGACTCAGCGTGGCTGTCCGTCATCGTAGATCGTAGATCGTCGAGGCTCTAGATACCAATTGTTTTTCTCGGTTCTGACTAAAAGATTACAAGGGGGTACGCACGTATATATACTAGAGCCAGGACTAGTACGAGAGCTGACCTACTCGGTTAAGACATAGGAGTACTACTCGGACTAGTACATGGACGTGCACTCGGACGTTGTGTTTATTCCTACATTCACCCCCCTAAACATGACGTCCTCGGCGACCTGGATCCCAAATGCGATGACTATTACTCATAAGCATTATCCTTGGCATTGCTTTTGCCGTTTCTTGTAGCATTGCAGGGATCGTCTTTCCTGTCGTCGGCTCGTCCGTAGCTTGACGCCAGTGCTTCTCCTTGGTCGCGTCTTCAACCTTCACCTGTTCGTCGGTATTTGGTAGACTGTCTTTCGGATCCGTGAGGGGATATCCTTTGAACCCGAGTGAGACCAAACTTCGGCTTACGTTCGTAAATTGCTTCATACGGAGTCTTGCCGATCACCGCCTTCGTTGGAGCCCGGTTGAGAAGATAGACCGCCGTCGAGACAGCTATTGATCTTTTCGTTGTGGTACAGGGTTGGGGGTACAGGCATATATATATGCAACTCAGCCTAGCTAGCATAAGCAAACCAAGTCGGTTTCTAATACTAGTCCTAGTCGGCCACACATGTATACGTACATGTATGGAATACCTAAGCCGTGTTTAATTCTAATACTAAGAACGTGTACATTTATTCTTTTTCACGTCTCGTGTTTGCCGTACTGCCACGACTGTTGATGAATAGACGGTAAGTTATTCACGTGGAAACCCTTGTTGAGCGTGTTTGCGAGAGAGAGAGAGAGACAGTGTGCGTGTGTGATATGTTAGAGACCGAGGCAATGATAACAGATTCTTTGTGTCTATGTGTGTGGAGGATAGAGAGAGACATGTACATGGGGCTTTGTTTTGTGTAACGTGGATACAGATATACATAATTAGAGAGTGAGTGTGTGAGATACACATACGGACATGGGGAGAGATGAGGATCCAGATAAATGGGTGTTTGTGTGTGTCTGTGTGTGTTTGTGCACGTGTTTGCATGTGACAGGGAGAGAGTGTATGTGGAGTAGAGAGACCACTTATGATGTAAACCTAGTATAAGGGAAGGGGGAATGGTGTGACATGTGTAGTAGCGAGATAGCACGGGTGCGGGCGGGGGGAGCAGACTATTTGGAAGAGACATCGAGTGTGTGTGTGGGAGAGGGTTGTGAGAGCAAGAGAAAGAGAGAGCTAGCGATGGAGGGAGAGAGAGAGAGAGAGAGAGAGAGAGAGGAAGAGAGGGGCGAGAGGGTCGTTTGTGTCCATAAATGGCGTATAGATAGGGAGACAATGTTGATGTTGTCGAAATTGGCCTATGAGCGGAGACGCAAGGGAAGCGAGTCATCGTGTGTGTGATAGGGACTTCATGAGAGATCTAGAATAGATGGTGTAGAGAACAATGTGCGAAATCGAGAAGCGATTATACATTAGGGAGCTATGCAAAGAGTCACGACATATATGTATGAGGGAAGGAGTTGGGCGGGTCCGCATGTGGGAGAGATAGAAAGAGGAGAGTGGTGCACAAGGAGACAAAGTGTGCTTGTTTGCGGTGGGGGTGGTGTGTGAGGTGAGTCATGAGAACCACATAACTAGGGAGATAGATGTTTGGGGCGAAGTTTTGTGTGTATGGGAAATATACACTCTACATAGTGCGTGTGCTTGGGTAAAAGAGATAGCGGGAGACCTAGAGAGTGAGGGAAGAGATGTGTGCATGCCAGAGACAAAGTGATAGAGACCTATGTTGGGGTCTGACTTTACAAGAGAGAGGGGTGTTAATGTGCTCGTGTGTTGGTGTTTGGGGAGAGAACAACTTCACTATGTGTGTGTGTGTGTGGTGGTCGGGGGTGACTTGAGATAAGCAGTGAGGTGTCTATATTTGAGGGACTTTAGCGTAATTGAGATATTGTGCACTCATGGTTGATCAATTTGTTTCACAGTTTGTACTATGAGATAACGATACTTTTGAACATGCGTGATATACCTTGATATACCAGAATTACAAACCTAAGATTGGAATTTTGGAATTCGACTCCATCATTAGCTTTTGTAATTCATTTAAACGGAGGTGCATTTTTTAAGCCGGGATTTCGTGATTTCAAATTCATATATCAAACCTAGAGATATACACATACGGGCATGTTTGAACTTTATAATCATTCACTTTATTCATACACATAAACATTTTTGCTTTTGTCATCATATTTAGGATAAACACATTTGGAATTTCATTTGAATTGGACCGTATGATGGTATTTGCTTGTAGTAGCTCAATGATCCATATTTGAATTGAATGGACAATCTAAGTTTCGATTTGGAGACATTGATTTTCAAAACTTACACATTTTTTTGCGTGCAAAACAAACAAATTGTCGGCCATGATATCATAGTCGGCCGTACGAGAGCAGAATACTTATAATTTTAGGCGCCATAAGCTTTCAAATTTCCCGCTCACATCGAGCAGAATACTCAGGCAACGAAGTGCTCTCAGTTTTGTATATTCTTTTGTCTGCGCGTTTATTTACACTGGTGGCGAACTTTGATGCCCACTGGATGTAATATGTGATAGCCGTGATAGCCTAGCATAAGTTGCTTGCTTATTTATTTCCTTGTTGTCTTGTTTATTTGTTTGCTTGTAGTCATTGCAGTTCTTTTCCCGCGGTTTGCTAGTGGCTGAAATAACCTATTTTTAAAACTAGGCTACAATAACCATGGGCTAATATTTACTGTAGTGACACTGGGCCTCCTACGGGCCGTAGAAACAGTGGGCCTTCTACGGGCCATAGAAACAATTGTCCTTCTACGGGCCGTAGAAACAATGGGCCTTCTATGGGCCGTAGAAACAATGGGCCTTCTATGGGCCGTATCATCAATGGGCCTTATACGGGCAGTATGATAACATGGGCCAATAACAGGGCGCATTATGGCCGTAAACAGGCTAGAGTTGGAATCGTCCGTTCATGGGCCGACCATAACGGGCCATCGTTAATAGGCCGTATTTCATGGCGCTATGAAAAGCATTAGATTAACGGACCACAAATGGGCCGATTGTAACCACGGGCTGAATTTGGCCACAAGCGAAAATACAAGAACGGGCCGTAAGTAAACGAATGTTGGAAATGAGCCCAAGAATAAATGGGCTCCGGGAAGGCCGAAAGATAACATGGGCTGGAAACGACCAACGAAATAATGGGCCGTAAATGGGTATAAAGTGATACACTTTTCATTACGGGCCAGTTTCACCACGGGCCGTTAATGGGTGTAAAGTGATACACTGTTCATTACGGGCCGGTTTCACCATGGGCCGTTAATAGGCCAAGAGTTACACAGGGCCTCATATGGGCCGAAATATGTCATGGGCCATACATGGGCCAGAAGTGAAAACGGGCTGGAATCGTATTGGGTGGCCCAGCTGACTCTACTGGGCCTAATTCGGATAGGGCGTAACGGGCCTTGGGTTAGCGGGCTGTAAATGGGCTATATGCGAACAGGCCGTTAACAGGCTTTCAATGGGTCGGCCCCCACCTTTTGACCAAGTCAAACGGGCCGGCCTTTTCACAGGAATGGGCCTCTGTTGGGCTGTGCCACGTGTCTACGTATCATAGGCGTATACATCCAATGAGTGGATGACATCTGTCCCAACGATGAGCCGACACGTGTTTCCTCCAGCCAATGATGATTTTACACGTGGAAAATCCCCATTGGTCGGGGCTGTTAATGGGTTATCAGATCCAAAACCCGACCCGATAGCTTAATGGCGTTCCGTTACGGTGGATGCCACGTGTCAATCACCCTTGATGAAAGCACTTCTCTGACGCGGGATTTATCATCATGGAAGTGGACACTTCCGTGATGATAATTTTGGTAATGTCATGGAACACTTCTACGACAGCACATGTATGACTATCTTGATTCTGTCATAAAATCGTCATGGATGTACATGCATGACAAAAAACGCGACCTACTGTGACAAACACGTATCATCACGGAAGTGTATATTTTGGTAGTGCAGATACGGAACCAAAAACCTAATTCCACCTCTGCAACCTTCTGTACTCGTGAGATCCCATCTTGGGGCTTGTTCCGGAGCTCCGCCTGAGGGGGCATCGATCACGGAGGGCTTCTACATCAACACCATAGCCTCTCCGATGATGTGTGAGTAGTTTACCTCAGACCTTCGGGTCCATAGTTATTAGCTAGATGGCTTCTTCTCTCTTTTTGGATCTCAATACAATGTTCTCCCCCTCTCTCGTGGAGATCTATTCGATGTAATCTTATTTTGCGGTGTATTTGTTGAGACTGATGAATTGTGGGTTTATGATCAAGTTTATCTATGAACAGTATTTGAATCTTCTCTGAGTTCTTTTATGTATGATTGGTTATCTTTGCAAGTCTCTTCGAATTATCGGTTTGGTTTGGCCTACTAGATTGATCTTTCTTGCAATGGGAGAAGTGCTTAGCTTTGGGTTCAATCTTGCAGTGTCCTTTCCCGTGTGATGAGGGGCAGCAAGGCACGTATTGTATTGTTGCCATCGAGGATAACAAGATGGGGTTTTTATCATATTGCATGAATTTATCCCTCTACATCATGTCAACTTGCTTAAAGCGTTACTCTGTTCTTATGAACTTAATACTCTAGATGCATGCTAGATAGCGGTCGATGTGTGGAGTAATAGTAGTAGATGCAGGCAGGAGTCGGTCTACTTGTCTTGGACGTGATGCCTATATACATGATCATACCTAGATATTCTCATAACTATGCTCAATTCTGTCAATTGCCCAACATCAATTTGTTCACCGACCGTAAATATTTATGCTTTCGAGAGAAGCCACTAGTGAAACCTATGGCCCCCGGGTCTATTTTCCATCATATTAATCTTCAAACACTTAGCTATATCCGTTGCCTTTTATTTTTCTTTTTTTTTACTTTGCATCTTTATCATAAAAATACCAAAAATATTATCCTATCATATCTATCAGATCTCGCTCTCGTAAGTGACCGTGAAGGGATTGACAACCCCTTACCGCGTTGGTTGCGAGGATTTATTTGTTTGTGTAGGTGCGAGGGAATCGTGCGTGGCCTCCTACTGGATTGATACCTTGGTTCTCAAAAACTGAGGGAAATACTTACGCTACTTTGCTGCATCACCCTTTCCTCTTCAAGGGAAAACCAACGCAGTGCTCAAGAGGTAGCAAGAAGGATTTCTGGCGCCGTTGCCGGGGAGTCTACGCAAAAGTCAACATACCAAGTACCCATCACAAACCCTTATCTCCTGCATTACATTATTTGCCATTTTCCTCTCGTTTTCCTCTCCCCCACTTCACCCTTGTCGTTTTATTCGCCCTCTCTTTTCCGTTCGTCTTTTCGTTTGCCTTGATGTCTTACTTGGCTCGTTTGCTCGTTTGGTTGAAATAGTTGAGTATTTATTCCTAAACAGAGAAGCTAATATCTATGGATCCTCATCCACATGCCAATCTTTTTAAGAGATCCAATTATGATGAACCAATTCCTAGTGATTTGGATGCACTAGATTATCTTTATAAGGTTTTGCTTGAAATCCGTGAATCTGAAAATTGTGATGAAGTACTTTATGAATTGCAATGATTTTATTATAAGTTCTATTTATGTAAATTATGCTAATAATATGCAAAACCCTAAGCTTGGGGATGCTAGTTTTGCTATGTCCACTACCTGTTGCAATAATCATGATTGGGGAGATTCTTCTTATGATCTTGAAAATTTATTTAACCCCATGATGAATATAAGATTGATAATAGTGCTTGCAATAATACTGAAAGTGGGTTTGGAAAAGTGTCAACTTTAGATCCCACATATTTGGATAATATTCAATCTTATGAATTTTTTTATAAAAGTGAGCTTGGAGAAATCATGACTTTAGTTAATGATAATCCCACTATTTTGGAAGAGTGTCAACTTCGCATGCATGTGGATCGTGTTGAGAATATGTTATGTGATAGCTATATTGTTGAATTTTCTTATGATCCTACATGTAATTATTATGAGAGAGGAAAATATGGTTATAGAAATTTTCATGTTACTAAATTACCTCTCATTATGTTGAGATTGCTATTGTTCCTTTCCGCTTCCTTGCATATGCTAGTTTTTTCTTGCTATGATAATTTTTTTCTATAAGATGCCTATGCATAAGAAGTATGTTAGACTTAGATGTGTTTGTCACATGTTTTATGATGCTCTCTTTGTGCTTTAATTCTTGTCTTTCATGTGAGCATCATTAAAATTATCAATGCCTAGCTAAAAGGCTTTAAAGAAAAGCGCTTGTTGGGAGACAACCCAATATTTTTCCTTTCTTTTATTCAATAAATCTTTGATCTAGCCTCTGGTTAGATGTGTTTTTATGTTTTAATTAGTGTTTCTGCCCAGTTTAACCTATAGGATCTTCTTGGATGATAGTTATTTGATCTTGTAGAAAATTCCAGAAACTTTCTGTTCACGAAAATAATTGTTAAAAATCACCAGAACGTGATAAAATACAGATTCCAATTGCTGCTGATCAATAAACAAATTTTCTAGGTCTTCATATTTTTTCTGAATTTTTGGAGTTCCATAAGTTTGCGTTAGTTACAGATTACTACAGACTGTTCTGTTTTTGACAGATTCTGTTTTTCGTGTGTTGTTTGCTTATTTTGATGAATCTATGACTAGTTAAATAGTTTATAAACCATAGATAAGTTGGAATACAGTAGGTTTAACACCAATATAAATAAAGAATGAGTTCATTACAGTACCTTGAAGTGGTCTTTTCATTTCTTTCGCTAACGGAGCTTACGAGATTTTCTGTTGAGTTTTGTGTTGTGAAGTTTTCATGTTTTGGGTGAAAGATTTGATGGATTATGGAACAAGGAGTGGCAAGAGCCTAAGCTTGGGGATGCCCAAGGCACCCCAAGATAATCTAAGGACACCTAAAATCCAAAGCTTGGGGATGCCCAGGAAGGCATCCCCTCTTTTCCCTACTTCCTTCGGTAACTTTACTTGGAGCTATTTTTTTATTCACCACATGATATGTGTTTTGCTTGGAGCGTCTTCTATTATTTGAGTCTTTATTTGTTAGTTTACCACAATCATCCTTGTTGTACACACCTTTTGAGAGAGTCAGACTTGATTCGGAATTTATTAGAATACTCTATGTGCTTTACTTATATTTTTTGAGCTATATAGTTTTGCTCTAGTGCTTCACTTATATCTTTTAGAGCACGGTGGTGGATTTTTTTTATAGAAACTATTGATCTCTCATGCTTCACTTATATTATTTTGAGAGTCTTAAAATAGCATGGCAATTTGCTTTAATTATTTTCATGAGGAATTTGATGCTTGATAATTGTTTTGAGATATAATGGTAGTAATATCATAGTTGTGCTAGCTGAGTAATTGCGGAATTGAAAAATACATGTGTTGGAGTTTGTGATTCTCGTAGCATGCACGTATGGTGAACCGTTATGTAACAAAGTCGGAGCATGAAGTATTTGTTGATTGTCTTCCTTTGTGTGGCGGTCGGGATCGCACGATGGTTAACTCCTACCAACCCTTCCCCTAGGAGCATGCGTAGTAGTACTTTGCTTCGAGGGCTAATAATTTTTTGCAATAAGTATATGAGTTCTTTATGACTAATGTGAGTCCATGGATTATATGCACACTTACCTTTCCGCAATTTTCTAGCCTCTTCGGTATCGCGCATTGCCCTTTCTCACCTTGAGAGTTGGTGCAAACTTCGCCGGTGCATCCAAACCCCGTGATATGATATGCTCTATCACACATAAACCTCCTTATATCTTCCTCAAAACAGCCACCATACCTACCTATCATGGCATTTCCATAGCCATTCCGAGATATATTGTCATGCAACTTTCCATCGTTTCATTTATCATGACACGCTCCATTATTGTCATATTGCTTTGCATGATCATGTAGTTGACATTGTATTTGTGGCAAAGCCACCGTTCATAATTCTTTCATGCATGTCACTCTTGATTCATTGCATATCCCGGTACACCGCCGGAGGCATCCATATAGAGTCATACTTTGTTCTAAGTATTGAGTTGTAATTCATGAGTTGTAAGTAAATAAAAGTGTGATGATCATCATTATTAGAGCATTGTCCCAAGTGAGGAAAGGATGATGGAGACTATGATTCCCCCACAAGTCGGGATGAGACTCCGGACTAAATAAAAAAAGAGAAAGAGGCCATAAAAAAGAGAAAAGGCCCAAAAAAATATGGCAAAAAAAGAGAGAAGGGACAATGTTACTATCCTTTTACCACACTTGTGCTTCAAAGTAGCACCGTGATCTTCATAATAGAGAGTCTCTCATTTTGTCATTTTCATATACTAGTGGGAAATTTTCATTATAGAACTTGGCTTGTATATTCCAATGATGGGCTTTCTCAAATGCCTGAGGTCTTCGTGAGCAAGCAAGTTGGATGCACACCCACTTAGTTTCTTTTTCAGATTTCATACACTTATAACTCTAGTGCATCCGTTGCATGGCAATCCCTACTCCTCGCATTAACATCAATTGATGGGCATCTCCATAGCCCATTGATTAGCCTCGTTGATGTGAGACTTTCTCCTTTTTTGTCTTCCCACATAACCCCTACCATTATACCTTATTCCACCATAGTGTTATATCCATGGCTTGCGCTCATGTATTGCGTAAGAGTTGAAAAGGCTGAAGCACGTTAAAAGTATGAACCAAATGCTTGGCCAAAACTGGGTCGTACATGATATGAATATTTTGTGTGGGGAAGATGGAGCATAGCCAGACTATATGATTTTGTAGGGATAACTTGCTTTGGCTATGTTATTTTGATAAGACATAATTGCTTAGTTAGTATGCTTGAAGTATTATTGTTTTTATGTCAACATTAAACTTTTATCTTGAATCATATCAAATCTGGACATTCATGCCACAATAAGAAGAATTATATTGAAATTATGCCAATTAGCATTCCACATCAAAAATTCTGTTTTTATCATTTACCTACTCGAGGAAGAGCGGGAATTAAGCTTGGGGATGCTTGATACATCTCCAACGTATCTATAATTTTTTATTGTTCCATGCTATATTATATTCTATTTCGGACATTATTGGGCTTTATTATTCATATATTATTTTTGGGACTAACCTATTAACCGGAGGCCCAGCCCAGAATTGTTGTTTTTTGCCTATTTCAGAGTTCCGCAGAAAAAAATATCAAACGGAGTCCAAATGGAATGAAACCTTCGGGAACGTGATTTTTGGAAAGAACGTGATCCAGAGGACTTGGACCCTACGTCAAGACATCAACCAGGAGGGCACGAGGTAGGGGGGCGCGCCCTCCACCCTCGTGGGCTCCCTGTTGTTCCATCGACGTACTCCTTCCTCCTATATATACCTACGTACCCCCAAACTACCAGATACGGAGCCAAAAACCTAATTCCACAGCCGCAAACTTCTGTACCCGTGAGATCCCATCTTGGGGCCTGTTCCGGAGCTCCACTGGAGGGGGCATCGATCACGGAGGGTTTCTACATCAACACCATAGCCTCTCCGATGATGTGTGAGTAGTTTACCTCAGACCTTCGGGTCCATAGTTATTAGCTAGATGGCTTCTTCTATCTTTTTGGATCTCAATACAATGTTCTCCCCCTCTCTCGTGGAGATCTATTCGATGTAATCTTATTTTGCGGTGTGTTTGTTAAGACCGATGAATTGTGGGTTTATGATCAAGTTTATCTATGAAAAATATTTGAATCTTCTCTGAATTCTTTTATGTATGATTGGTTATCTTTGCAAGTCTCTTCGATTTATCAGTTTGGTTTGGTCTACTAGATTGATCTTTCTAGGAATGGGAGAAGTGCTTAGCTTTGGTTTCAATCTTGCAGTGTCCTTTCCCAGTGACAGTAGGGGCCACAAGGCACGTATTGTATTGTTGCCATCGAGGATAAAAAGATGGGGTTTTTATCATATTGCATGAATTTATCCCTCTACATCATGTCATCTTGCTTAAAGCGTTACTCTGTTCTTATGAACTTAATACTCTAGATGCATGCTGGATAGAGGTCGATGTGTGGAGTAATAGTAGTAGATGCAGGGAGGAGTCGGTCCACTTGTCTTGGACGTGATGCCTATATACATGATCGTACCTAGATATTCTCATAACTATGCTCAATTCTGTCAATTGCTCAACAGTAATTTGTTCACCCACCGTAAATACTTATGCTTTCGAGAGAAGCCACTAGTGAAACCTATGGCCCCCGGGTCTATTATCCATCATATTAATCTTCCAACACTTAGCTATATCCGTTGCCTTTTATTTTTCTTTTATTTTACTTTGCATCTTTATCATAAAAATACCAAAAATATTATCCTATCATATCTAACAGATCTCGCTCTCGTAAGTGACCGTGAAGGGATTGACAACCCCTTATCGCGTTGGTTGCGAGGAATTATTTGTTTGTGTAGGTGCGAGGGACTCGTGCGTGGCACCCTACTGGATTGATACCTTGGTTCTAAAAATCTAAGGGATATACATCCGGGATGCAGGGCTGGGGATCGTTGGTAATCCCAGCACTGCCCCTTCCGGTGGATCTGTGGATGATGTTGAGGGGGGGTGCGACTTCCTGCCCGCCAAGGTGGGGAACGGCGCGCCCGGAGCCCCCTTTGCTCTCCGGCGGAGCGATTCCGCTGGGGGAAATCGAAGCCATCGTCCCCACCAACAACCCTCTCATCATGGGAGGAGCAATCTTCATCAACATCTTCACCAGCACCATCTCATCTTAGACTCTATTTCATCTCTTGTATTCAAACTTTGTATCAAAACCTCACATTGGTACCTTTGGTTTGCTAGTAGTGTTGAATACACCTTTTAGTTGATGCTAATTGGTTTATTTGATGTAAGATCAAATGTTCAGATCCTTAATGCTATTCTATACCCCTCTGATCTCGAACATGAATATGATTTGTGAGTAGTTACTTTTGTTCTTGAGTACATTGTCGGATTATGGGTTCCGGCAAACCCTTGTGAGGTTTGAACTCTGGGGTGCGCACGAAGAACACTCTCTTCCTAGCTCGTTCGCTCAATGATCTCATGGCCTAGCTCGACGAACACATGGAACAAGAGACACAAAGGTTTATACTGGTTCGGGCCACCTTGCGGCGTAATACCTAACTCCAGTGTGGTGGTGGATTGCCTCGAGGGGCTGAGGATGAACTAGTACAATGGGTGAACAGCCTCAGGAGGTGAGGTGTTCCAGGGCTCGATGAGCTGGTGAACTCGTCGGGGTGGAATCCCTCTCTTCAATCTGTCTTCCCCTCCTTGTGGTGGCTAGTCCTATTTATAGTGGCCCTGGTCCTCTTCCCAAATGTTAGGTGGGAAGGGATCCCACATTGGCCAAGTTTGAAGGGGGACAACTAGTACAAGCTATCCCGACAAAGGTGGTTTTCGCCTGTCAAAGGCTCTGGTGGTGACGCTCCTGTGGGCTCCGCGATGGCCTCCGTCCTGCTGGTATTGGTCTTGTTGCACTGATATGGAAACCTTTTCCCGACGCCTTGAGACTCCGTGCCTGCGCTTGCCTCTTTAGCACCAGGAAACTAGTACACTGCGCCCACTGGCGCCCGCCTGGCCTTGGTCGTCATGGCCCACGTCACGCGAACCTCGCGAGGTGCCCCTTGCATAGAGATCTCCGCTTCTCGGGAGCCAGCCTAGTGAGGTTGCCCCTGAGGAGGACTTGGTGTCGTCCGCCTTGCAAGGCTTGGCCCCTCGCGAGGGTCTTGTGTGGTTGCTGTTGAAGATGGGTCCTACCAGGCCGCTGGTGGAGGCACGCGCTGGGCTGCAGGCAGGCAAGTCTGGGCACCCCCGGTCCCAGAACGCCGACAGACATGGGAGAAGTTTTGTCAGAAGTAATCATGTGAATTTGGTATTCGTTCGATATTTTGATGATATGTATGTTGTTGCTTCCATTAGTAGTGTCATCCGAACGTCCACTACATGACACTTCACCATATTTGGGCCTAAGGGAAGGCATTGTAGAGTATTAATTAGATGATAGGTTGCTAGAGTGACAGAAGCTTAAACCCTAATTTATGCGCTATTTTGTAAGGGGCTGATTTGGATCCATATGTTTCATTCTATGGTTAGATTCATCTTAATTATTCCTTCATAGTTGCGGATGCTTGTGAGAGGGGTTAATCATATTTCTCTGTTGGAAAAGGCAGTGCCTAGGAGTCGCTTAGGCACGCCTAGGCGCTAGGCAATGGCCAAACGCCTCGCCTAGGGCATAAATGGAGGTCTAGGCGGGGCAAGCAAGGAATTGCCTACCCAAGCAAGAAATCATGCCACATACTGCACTGTTATGCCAAACTAGATATATTCCAATGGCAATAGACGGCAATTAACTTATTTATATGCCCTAAACTAATATCAACACCCATATAATAATCACAAATACACTACGAGTAAAAACTATATTACCGCCTAGGCTGCGTCTAGGGCGCTTAGGCACAGCCTAGGCACTAGGCGAAGGCCAACCGCCTCGCTTACGCCTACCGCTTTTTCCAATTCATAAGTGGGAGGATTGTTCAAGTAAGAACAGCAACCAAGCACCGGTCCACCCACATATGAAATTATCAAAGAACGGGAAAACGCCCCCGCAAAGAGCGGGGGCCGCTTCTGCCGAAGAAGAGGTCCTGCTGCCCCCGCGACCCTGACGCGAGGCAGGAGGTGACGAGGCCCTGGCACGAGCGGCCTCCTCCTGGCTACCCGCTGCCCTTGTGCGCCCACGTGCAAGGCTCTGGAGGAGGAGGCGGCGCCCCGTGCCGCTCGCGTCACGGCCGTTGCGGCCAGGCTGGGGTGGCATGTGCCGCTGGCCCACAAACTCATGCCGAGGGCTCCTTGCGTGAGCTTGTGGTGTGGGCGGTGATGCCACCGTGCTCGTGGATTATATTCTCGCAGTTCTTCACCGAGGTGATGCCACCGAGAGGACCGCTCGAGCTATGGTTACAGCATGCCGAGTGCAGCACCCCGACAACGGGGGCGGAGGTCGAGGTCGTCTCTCCGGGCAAGATCTTCATGACCCGTGGATGGGGCGAGGTCGCCCGCGCTTGACGTGCGAAGGGGGCCCTCGCCATCCACTTCGAGTACGACGGCGCCTCTAGGATGTTCTTCAAGGTCTTCGACGAGGAAGGCCGCCGCCTGGAGTGCTGCCCTGGAGGGGGCCGCCAGGATGGTGCGACAGCAGGTGCCGAGCCCGCCCTTGGCCCTGCCGATAGTTCCTCCAGCAGCAGCAATGGCTCCTGGGAGTCCAGTGAATCTCCCGAGCTTGACGAGTCTCCGGAGATGAGCGACGATAGCTACGTGCCACCGAGCTCTCGTCGCTCCCAGAGCGCGACAGTAGCGACTGCACGTAGTCCTTGATGATATGGATGGGGTTGGCGTCAGCCCCTTGTTGCCCACTGTTGATGATGGCGTCAGCAGCAACATCTGTAGATATGGCTCCTGGGGACCTCCTTCTTTTGTTCCCTGTGAGGAATCAAGATGAACCCCGTGGGGTGTGTAAAGAATCTGTAGTGCTTTTGAGCCAATATTATTCCCATTATGATGTTTGCGGTTGCGTGTCTTGCTTCAACGTTGTCCCCCTTTTTGCCCTCGCGGTAGCTTAGCACTCTACACTGACAGGTCCCAGTCCCAAGGCAGGCTTCTGCCGTCGCTGGTATGCCAGGTCACGATGCCGTGATCAAGGCCAGGAGGTGAGCGGCCCAAGGTCCGGTAAGAGGTCCTGAGGCGCGATGCTCAAGAGGTCCCCTTTAGCGTGCAAGCAGCTCCCTAAAGGCAGAAAAGGAAAGCGGCAGCGCCGAAGCAAGGCTGCAAGAGTGGAAAATCCCGAGTCACTGCGCGGGGCTAATTTGAATGCGCGACTTATCTAAGTGAGCCTGAGGCAATTCCTGGTGTAGTGCCCGATTTGCGCGTCAGTGGCGGTGGTATGGCTGGGTTAGGCTTGCGCCAACTTCCCCCTTTTTACGCTCTTCTAAGTGCTCTGCATCCTCGGGTTCTGACCCTTGAGCAAGCTCAGCCGCCGCTGGTATGCCAGGTCACGATGCCATGGTCAAGGCGAGGGGGTGAGGGCTGGAGAGTCAGTAAGAGCTCCCGAGGCGCGATGCTCAGGAGCCCCCCCTTTAAAGCGCAAGAGAATTGCATGAGAAAAGGAAGGAGCTGGTGGGGCCACCCATAGCTGAGGCCCGGAGGTCCCTGTGGGTTAGTGTGAGGAGAAAATACAGCTTGTAATCACGCTTGCTGCCCCGGCATTGGTCTTTCTGCAAGAAGATGAAGGCACTGAGGGTTTGGTGAGGTGATTTGCGCGGAGCGTGCCGCGAGCCAGAGCTCGACCACTCAGGTTTGTCAGCGTTGCAGGGACGGACCCAAGCACAAGCACCGTAAAAGCATGTGTAGCCCCCTTTGCGGGATGAGCTGGAGGCCGGTCAGCAACGCGGGTGGCCGCGAAGGTCAACAGGCAAGCATGTGGTTTTTATAAGGTAACTCATGCAAGGAGGGAAGCTAGTTTAGATAAATGCAAGGAAGATACATGCCGCAGGGACGGACCCATGCGGCCTGGGGATGATGCAGCCCAAGGGGCGCCCCCAACAGAGTAAGCTAAAGATGCGAAAGGATACACGTCGCAGGGACAGGCCTGGGCGACTTGAGGATAATGCTACCCGAGGGGCGCCCCCAACTGAATGAATCGGAAAGAGTCACCTGGTACCGTTGCTAGACAGGTGTTGGAGTAGTTGAAGATGCATGCTGGAGAAGTCGCTCCTCACGAGTCGCTTGGGTCCTCAGCCTCGGGAGGCTCTGGGTGCCCGGACGGCTCATGAAGAATCATTGCCATCTCTGCCAGGACTACGTGATGCTTGGCCTCATGAGCCGCCAAAATGCTCCACAAGTGGCGCTGGAAGGTGACAGCCGCGTTCGGCAAGGCGAAGGGCATGCGAACATAGCTATGAGGTGGACCTAGCACTGGACAGCACACGAAGGCCAGAAACGCTCCTGAGATGCGGCCCCGTTGAGCCCTGGAATGTCGACGCAGACGCGCAACTCATCGTCCGTGCCAGGACAAGGAGCTGCGCCAGGTGGTGGGCGGCGGTCGCGGCGCATGATTCTTGTCTCTTGAAGCTCCTCGGTCGCCTTGGCGATGAACTCCTGAGCACCAGGCACTCCATGCCTTGTGCCCTCTTGAGGGAAGCGTGCGGTGAAGCATGCCTCCACGTGGTGCCCGAGCGCCTCCCTTGTGACGTTGACTAGGTATGAGGCCCTCTAGTAGAGAGCCCCCGAGCCCAGCATGAGGAGGGCGCCGGGTGCGCCTTCCTATGCGAGGGAGGGAGGCGCCCCATCTGCGGGCGTAGGTCCTCAGGTGGTGCTGCTGGAGACGCCGCTCTCCTAAGGCCCTAGGTGGAGCAGATTTTTCTTCTTCTTGGGGATGGCCTCAACAGGGTAGACGCGCCTTCGTTATCTGGGTCTTCGGCCGCTGCAGCCTGGTAAGCACGCTCAAGGGAGCACACTGCATACTTTTCCTTGCAGGCGACCGTGATGACGCCGCAGCTCCTCGGCATCTTAAGGATGTTGTAGCCGTGATGAGTCACTGCCATAAACTTGGCCAGGGTTGGGTACCCAAGGATAGCATTGTACGGCAGGGGGATGTGGGCGACGTCGAAGTCAATGAGCTCGGTGAGGTAGTTGTCGCGCTTGGTTAAGGTGATAGGAAGGCGGACCTGCCCGATTGGGGTGGTGGAGCCATCGGTCACTCCGGAGAAGGGCTTGGTAGGCTATAGCTGATCGTATGGCACTTGGAGGCGGTCGAACGTCTCGACGGATAGGACATTGAGGCCTGCTCCGCCATCGATGAGGGTCTTGGTGACCTGGACATTGCTGATGATGGGTGAGTAGAGCATCGGGAGGGCGCCGGTAGTTGCCGCGCACTTGAGCTGGTCGGAGGGGCTGAAGGTAATGGTGCACTTGGACCACCTGAGCGGGCGTGTGGCCTCGAGTTTGGGGAGGGCCGTGTTCACCTCGCGAGCAAACTGCTTGAAGAAGCATAGAGATGCTGGGGCCTGAGCGCCACCCAAGATTTAAGCGATGGTGCGGGGCTCCTGGAAGCCCGCAGTCCCCTCGTCTTGATGATGGTCATTGTTCCTTCTTGGTGGTGGCGTCAGCGGAAGAAGGCCAGTGTTGCCCTGAGGGCGGTTCTCACGAGGCTAGTCTCTCTAGGCGCCCTCATGAGGCTAGTCCTGCCAGCGGTCTTCACGAAGCCAGTCGCGCCACACCTGGCGGGGGCCGCGGTCATCCCAGCGTCCTCCACTTCGGCCTCCTCCACGGCCGTAGCCTCAGTCGTTGCGCTCGGGGCGTCGACCTAAGCGCCCGTCGCGGATGGCCCTGAGCTCCTGGCAGTCGTTGGTGTAGTGGTTGTGCATGTTGTGGAAGGCGCAGAATGGGCGGTTGGCCATGGATGACTCGGGGTGGTCGCAGCCGCGCTTCATCTCCGGTTCCGCCGCGAGCACAGCAGCCCTGTTGCGCTTCACGTCCTTGGTCTTCGCCTTCTTGTCTTCTGGGTCGGCAGCCAGGAGCTTGAGGAGGGAGAGGCATCCCTCCTCATCTCTTGTGCACTTGGTCGCCATGTTGAACATCTCCAGAGCTATGCACATGTCCTCGTGTATGGCGAGCCCCTCCTTCATATTGACATCACAGACGCCATCGGAAAATGCTGAGATGATGGCCTCGTCCGTCACCTTGGGAATCTTGAGGTGAACGCTATTGAAATGCTGGATGTACTTCTGCAGGGTCTCCCCTGGCTGCTGCTTGATGCGCCGCAAGTCACCAGCGGCAGGCGGGCTGTTGTGAGTGCCTTGGAAGTTGGCGATGAAGCGCTCACGCATCTCGCCCCAGGAGGAGATTGATCCCGTGTGCAGGTTCAAGAGCCACGAGCGCGCGCCGTCTTTGAGAGCCATGGGAAACCAGTTCGCCATGACCTTCTCGTCGCCGTTGGCCGCCTCGATGCTCAGCTCGTAGAGCCGCAATAACTTAGCAGGGTCGGGGTTGCCGTCGTAGCGTGGAGGCAGGTTGGGCTTGAACTTGCCGGGCCAGACCACACTGCGCAGCCTGGGGGTGAAGGCGTGACAGCCCGCCGTGGTCATTGTAGCCCGTCGTGGAGGTGGATCCTGGTCTTGGTACCTATGCGTCGCCGCCGCAGGCGACACACGATCGTGACATGGTGGTGCAGGGAGTGCGGAAGCATCTTCTTGCGGCCGCGGGATTTCCTGGCAGCTTCCTTCTTCACGCCCGGGCGCCCTACGCGGTGGGTCGCGCCGTGGGGTCGCGACGTCTTGGTGCAAGGGCAGCATCTTGATGTGGAGGTGGTGGAGGCGCCCCATGGGCTATGTCGCCCACAGCAGGAGGTGGATGAGGAAGCAAGAGAGACGGTGCAGGAGAGCCCCCGGCGGCACTGACCAGCTCGGCGATGCGGTCCAGCCAGTCTTCGTAGAGGTCGTGGACCGGGCGGGAACGCAGGAGCTCGCGCGCCATGAGCAGCGCGGCCTACGCGTCCGTGGGTGCGCAACGAGCGTGGGACGACGAGCCGGCCAGAGTCAGCGACGGGGTGGCGGTGCGTCCGTCCCGCCGTAGAGATGGGTGCAGTGACGAGGCTTGCTGTTAGTTTCCCGCCGGGCCGGTTGTGACATTGGCAACGAGTGATGGGGAACGGCGGGGAGGTCCACCGACGGGCGCCGTCTGAGTGACACGAGTGGCAAGGGCAGCCCGACGCTCAGCACGGGCTCGGCGATCGTCAGCCGTGGATGCAGCGGAGCAGTGGTGCGTCGATCAACGGAAGAAAGGCTTCAGCGCACCCCTACCTAGCATGCCAAATGTCGGATTACAGGTTCCGGCAAGCCCTTGTGAGGTTCGAACTCTGGGATGCGCACGAAGAACACTCTCTTCCTAGATCGCTTGCTCAACGATCTCACGGCCTAGCTCGACGAACCCAAGAAACAAGAGACATAAAGGTTTATACTGGTTCGGGCCACCTTGCGGTGTAATACCCTACTCCAGTGTGGTGGTGGATTGCCTCGAGGGGCTGAGGATGAACTAGTATAGTGGGTGAACAGCCTCAGGAGGTGAGGTGTTCTAGGGCTCGATGAGCCGGTGAACTCGTCGGGGTGGAATCCCTCTCTTCGATCTGTCTTCCCCTCCTGGTGGTGGCTAGTCCTATTTATAGAGGCCCTGGTCCTCTTCCCAAATGTTAGGCGGGAAGGGATCCCACAACGGCCAAGTTTGAAGGGGGACAACTAGTACAAGCTATCCTGACAAAAGGTGGTCTTCGCCTGCCAAAGGCTCTGGTAGTGACGCTGTTGTGGGCTCCGAGATGACCTCCGTCCTGCCGTCCTGCTGGTCTTGGTCTTGTTGCACTGATATGGAAACCTTTGCCTGACGCCTCGGGACTCCGCGCCTGCGCTTGCCTCTTTAGCACCAAAGAGGAAACTGGTACACTGCGCCCGTTGGCGCCTGGCTTGCCTTGGTCGTCATGGCTCACGTCACGCGAACCTCGCGAGGTGCCCCTTGAATAGAGATCTCCGCTCCCCTGGAGCCTGCCTAGTGAGGCTGCCCCTGAGGAGGGTGTCGTCTGCCTTGCGAGGGTCTTCGGTGGTTGCTCTTTAAGATGGGCCGTACCAGGCCACTGGTGGAGCCACGCGCTGGGCCGCAGGCAGGCAAGTCTAGGCACCCCCGGTCCCAGAACGCCGACATACATGGGAGAAGTCTCGTCAGAAGTAATCATGTGAATTTGGTATTCATTTGATATTTTGATGATATGTATGTTGTTGCTTCCATTAGTGGTGTCATGTGAATGTCCACTACATGACACTTCACCATATTTGGGCCTAAGGGATGGCATTGTGGAGTATTAATTAGATGACATGTTGCTAGAGTGACAGAAGCTTAAACCCTAATTTATGCACTATTTTGTAAGGGGCTGATTTGGATCCATATGTTTCATGCTATGGTTAGATTCATCTGAATTATTCTTTCATAGTTGCGGATGCTTGTGAGAGGGGTTAATCATAAGTGGGAGGCTTGTCCAAGTAAGAACAGCAACCAAGCACCGGTCCACCCACATATGAAATTATCAAAGTAACAAACGCGAATCAAACAAACATGATGGAAGTGACTAGATGAAATTCCCGTGTGTACTCAAGAACGGTTTGCTTATTATAAGAGACTATTCCGGCCTGTCCTTTTCCATAAAAAGGATTGGCTACCTTGCTTCACTTTAGTTACTATTGCTACTTGTTGCTCGTTACAAAGTACCTTGCTATCAAACTACTTATTACTGATAATTTCAGTGCTTGCAGAATATACCTTGCTAAAAACTACTCGTCATTTGCTTCCACTCCTCATTGTGTTCGATACTCTTAGTTATAGAAAGGACTAAGATTGATCCCCTATACTTGTGTGTCATGGCACGATCACATATGGGTCCATCAGCCCCTTGTGGTTCGGCAAGGGGGAAGGGCGTGTTGCACGAAGAGCGAAGACCATGGAACCGCATGACGGGGGTGATGCTGGTGATTTTTACCCAGGTTCAGGCCACTGGGAAGCATAAAACCCTATTCCTGCTTTGGTGGATTGATGGAGGATCATGGTTGACACGCAGCGCTCAAGCCCGGCAAGATCGCCTCGGGGAGAGCAGCTACACGCGTAAGAGTGTACAAGGGTCTGAATCCTATTTTAGGTTGCCATGGCCTCCTTTTATAGGCTAAGGGGCTACCACAGTGGCAAATCAGTCATTACCTACTGATTAGATAGCCAACTGTGCTATCATACCTAACTTTGTCATTCAGGACAAAGCGCATTAAATGCACTACTAGATGTCACGCTGAGGATGGAGCCCGTCAAGCCTGTCGCGCCACTTAACCATCTTATTATCTATCTGCATGACACGCCTCTGGACAGGTGTCATATAGGGAGAATCTCCCTTCGAAATGGCTGCCACATGCCCAATGACAGCCACTTAACCATTTGGGGGCTCGACACCATGCTGATAAGTGACTTGCGTCCCTGTGCGCTGGAGCGGGAAGTCTTGGCAGGGAGATTTTCCCTTGGCAGCCCCGACAAGCCTGCCGGGGGAATCTTAGTACTTGTCCGTGGTGAGGCCTCGACCTGACCAGGCTCGCCTGCTCGGCAAGGGAGGTCTTTCCTTAGTGATATCTTGTTCTCTTGGCTTGTCTTGGTCTTCTTGATCCGCCCTTTGATTCCTCAAAGAGCTATCCCTCTCTGGCTTGGGGGCTCAGTGTTGCTGGGGGGGAGGCCTACTGTCCGTGCACAAGTTAGTGGGAACATACTCCCTTGTTTGTGTACCCCGACAAAAGCGCCCAGGCCTGAGCCATACGTGTCTCCGAGCACGTTGGGTTAGGCCCCAAATAGTGCACGGATATGTATGAAGGAAGTGCTGCACGTGCAGCGGTTTGTTATGATGACCAGTCAACTCAATGTTCACCATGTAATTATCGCAGGTCATGGGTCATGGCACTCAAGTAGTTAATGTAAAACAGTAACTTCCTAAGAGAAAATAGCAAAGAGCTGCCCCCATGTTCGTTCCCCATAAAAGAGAAAACGTGAAAGGGCACTGCTCATTCGCATCTGCTTCATCCTCCATCATCTTCCTCCTCAAGCCAAGCGACCACCCCTGCGCCCACACCCACCTCCGACACCCCCATCCAGTCCTCCACCCCTCCACAACCCCTAAGGATGGGAAAGAAAGCCGCCGCAAGGGGGAAGCGGGCGACGACCGCAAAGGAAGCTGCAACAGAGGGGAAGAAGAAGAGAGCGGCAGAGCTGGACATGAAGCGGCAAGGAGATGTGGTCTTCTTCTCGTCGAGCTTCGACAACAATGCCCTGGTCGCAAGGTATGCGTATATGTGGGGGAGAGAAGTCCCGAAAGGAAATTGCGCGCCCGTGGTCTTTCCGGAGGAGAAAGAGGACCCCTCGTACCGCTTTTTCTGCGCGTACTTTCTCTGTAGCCTCAGCCCCCTTTCTCATATTTCTTCGAGGCGATGATGGTGGTGTATGGATTCCATCTCTTGGATTTCACGCCAAATGCAATGGCGTGCATGGCGATTTTTGCCCACCTATGCTAGAACTTCTGCAGAGTCGCCCCCAATGTGGACCTGTTCAGGCACTTCTTTGTCCCGTGGGTCGAAAACAAGGATCACCGCTCATGGAACATAAGCTTGATCCCTAAGGGCAAGAGGGATCTTTGGGATTACCTTCCTGGTCAGCAACGCGACAGATGGGAATAATGGAGGGAGGACTGGTGCTGGATTCAGGACGTGGATGCTCCAGATTACTGCCGTGCGCGAATGGAGTGTGTTGTGCACGGAAGCAATTGGGGGGAGCCATGCCTCACGACAGGCTTCGCCGGGCGCTGAACAGGATTGCCCGCCTCAAAGCTGTTGGGCTAACCATTGAACAGGTGGGGGCTCACTTCCTCCGACACCGCATTGCATCGCTGCAGAAAACGGACAAGTTTGCCTGGCGGTATGGAGATGCTACGGACATGATGCGCATGTATCTAGGTCTCACCAACAATTTATCAGTTTATGGCCACGGCTGGCTGTGCGAACAGCTGTTCGGTAGCCTCGGGCCGTTCAAATTGCTGGCAAGGGTTGTCCCGCTGAATATCAACTCTGCCATGGACCAGACTTTGAAGTGGATGCCTGACTGCAACGCTTATGGAGTTGAGGCTGATTGGCATCAACCTGAGCTCGATGTAGAGATCAAGTGGGCTTCCAATCTGGAAGAAAGGGCTTCCAGAGTGGGGAGAAATATGTTCAAGCGCACCTCCTCGATGGAAGCAGAGTTCATCAGGAGGCAGATCGAGGAGGATAAGCCTAGAGGAGGACAAGGCACTTCGTGCTGCCGGGAAGGCAAAGCCCGGAGGGGAGGAGGAGGAAGATTAGGAGGAGGCTGAAGACGAAGGCACTTCCCACGACAGGAGCGAGGGGCACGCCACAGAGGAGGCTGCCGGAGACGAGTATGCCGGGGTTGAAGCCCTTTATTCCGTGGCAGTAGAGGCCCAAGAAGGGGATGAGGCTGAGGAAACGGAGCAACCTGAAGAGGAGTGGCTTTCCGTGGGCCCTGTAGTAGAAGAGCCCAACCTGGACTAGTGTCCTGCTCATCCGCTCGTCACTAAGAAGGTGGAGAAGATAGCCTCCAAAGGCGACATTCCAGACGTGATGCGCCGCCATTCTTCTCGCTTCCCTGAGGGCAATACCCCTCCTACCAAGCGGCGAGCAGTCACAGGGGTCGACCCTAGCTCCTAATCAAGCTTCAGCTCCTCGCGCAGCTCATCCTCGCCGGAGTCCCATGTTCATCAAAAGGGCCCGAAGTTGCCGGGAAGCACTACTCCCTTGACCCTGAAGAGGAGTAGAGCGACCCCACCACCTATGGAGAGGGCTCCATTGTCACAGCCCCAGATTAGCCTTGCTTGACTTTGCTTGCTCATCATGTCATCATGTTTAAATTCCTAAGAAACTTGAAATGGGGATGTTGAAACCCTGGCACCAAATGAATTCAACTAGGTTCAAACTTAAAACTTTTCAATGAACCCAAAATGCCCTTCATAAATGCTCACCATCTTTGGTCCTGGCTAAACCCTCTGCCAAAAATGGTTTCATATTTTTGGAGGCTATTCTGGATTTTTGAATTAAATAATTATGTATTTGAATTTGGGCATTTAATTGCTATAATTATTTTAAGTGCTCAAATAATTGTGAAATTAAATGAGGGCCGTTGGAAACAAATTTACAAGTGCCCACAATTAATTTCAGCATTTTAACAAATGGTTTTGTATTTTTACTAAATCAAAACTTATCGCAGAAAATAGAAAATGTAAACTTAAATAAAGAGAGAGAAAGAATTACCTGCTTACCTGCCGGGGCCTAATCGCCAGCCCACTGGCGGCCAAAGATCGTGCTGGCCCATGGCTGCCACCGCTTCCTCTCGCCAGCAGCAGAGAGGTGAGCACCGCGCGTTCGAGCTCGCCACGCAGCTCCTCGCCGCCGCCTTGCTTTCACAACGCGCGACACCTCGGTTATTCCTCGGCGCCGCCCCGACCCCGCCGACACCCCATTATTTCCCCTTGCTCTCTCCCTCGCTCCCTGGACGCCATGGCCGACGCAGCCGCACTCAGCGCCATCGTAAAGCCGCAGCCACCGCCGCCCACTCACCGCCTCCGTGCCTGTAAGCTTCACCGCCGTCTGCTGCTTTGCTCGACCGAGCCTCGAAGCGCCGCTTCGGAGACGCTGCACCGAGCCATCCCGATCCGCCGCTGCCGGAGATCCCCTCGCCGCCGTGACTACTCCAGCTTTTCCCGACCTCTCTAACCCGCTTGCCGAGACCACCGTGAGCTGCTGCCCATCCTCCCCTCTCCGCTCTCTCTCGCACCGCACGCACCACACCGAGCTCACCGCACCTCCGCCTTTGTGCTCACGCCGGCGTGGGTTCGCCACGAAATGGCTCCGCCGTCACATCCATCTTGTTCACCGCGCTACGTAGAGCACGTAGGTGCCCCGCACGAGCTGCCCCGACCATCGTAGCGACGACCCCGAGCTCACCCGAGCTCCGGCAGCCGTCGAAGTCATCGCCGGCGACGTTTCCGGCCGCCCCCGGTCCAACCACCACCACCACCACCACTCGATGCAGGGAGCGCCCGCATCACGTAAAGCCCCTCCGCCACTCTTTTGGTCATCGGAGGGCGAATCCCGACGCTCTCCGCCGTCTCTGGCTCCGCCGGCGACGAGCCACAGGTCAACTCCGGCGAGTTGACCCGGGTTTGACCCTAGTTTGACTCCCCCAGAGCCACTAACATGCGGGCCCCGCCCGGCTAATTAAGTTTGGTTAGTATTAACTAAGCTAGGTTAGTTTAGTTAGATACTGACACTCGGGACCCACCGGTCAGTTTGACCTGGGCCGCCCGTTGACCTGCTGACGTCACTAATACGTCATGCTGATGCAGTATTTGTTTCTGGGATTTTAATAAATCAAAAATGATTTATTATTTTCAAAAAATGCCCAAAACTTCAAAAATTCATAGAAATTCAACCGTAACTCCAAATCAAATAATTTATATATGAAAAATGATCAGAAAAATCCAATCTATCCATCTGTATCATTTTCATGCATGTTTGAACAACTTAAATCTGCTGTATACAACAATTTGAATAAATGGCATTTGAAATGCCTCATGTGGAGTTTGAATTTGAACCTAGGGTTCAAACCAACTTCATTTAACTTGCTGCTAGTTGCATTAGCTCAAACCACAGCATATTGCCATGTCATGATCATGCATCATATTGTGGCATTGCATTGATTGTGTTCTTTCTCAGTTGCTGGTGTTTGTCCCCTCTCAATAGACGACGTTCCGACGATGAGTTCGATGACACCGATGAAGAACTATATTATCTTCAGAAGTGCCAGGCAAGCAAAACCCCCTTGTTCATTCCGATATAATCCCACTCTCTTGCTCCTGCTCTCTTTTACTGCATTAGGACAACAACGATTCATCTGTTACTTGCTGCGGTAGCTGAACCCCTTTATCCTTTGCATGACCTGTCATTCCACAGTAAATAGATGAAACCCACTAGCATGAGTAGGAGTTGTTTGAGCCCTGTTGTGCCTACTCATTCATGCTTGTTTGTCATGCCTGCTACTGCTTAGAGCTGACTCAGGTCTGATTCATCGGGAATGAATTGGAATGGTTGTGTGAACATGTCCTACTGTGTGTGAGCTAAGTGTGTGAACACGATTTGGTAAAGGTAGCGGTGAGAGGCCATGTAGGAGTACATGGTGGGTTGTCTCATTGCAGCCGCCCTCGTGAACTGAGTTCTGTGTTTGTGATCCATGAAACAGTTACCACCATGCATTGGGTTCAAACCAATGGACCCTCTCGGCTTCTTAACCACCCTCGCTCTCTGTCCGTGAGTTGCAACTAGTTTCGTGTTTGTAGGATATGTGTTGGAGGCCGTATGAAGCGCTGACCCTAGGGGTGGGCTATGATGCGGTAGATACACCGTGGCCCGTGTACCAAATGCCCGCTTGGTATCTCGGGAACCCTGCACACATCGCTCGGGGCCGTTAGTGGAAACCTCGGCCGAACTCCTCGCGGATGGAACCCGAATAGGCGATAAACCTGGACTAGGGACTTGAGTGTTTAGGTAGGCCGTGGCCGACACCCTCGCTGGGCTTCCGCTGAAGGTTGCGAGTACATGTCGTAAACGACGGTAAGTGGTGAGAGCGTGTGAAGAGGTACACCCTTCAGGTTAATATGATCTATTGAATAGCCGTGTCTCATGAAAAGGACTTGGGTTGCCTATAACAGTTCATAGACAAGTGAAAGTGGATACTCTAAAATGCGCAAGATAAGCGTGAGTGCTATGGATGGCGTTCTTGTAGGGAGACGGAGCGGGTCCATAGTGGTGTATTGATATGGTGAGTATGTGGACTCGCAGCGCCACCTCAAAAGAGTTACTTGCAATGTAGTTCAGATAGCCACCGAGTCAAAGCTAGCTTGCTGCAGTCAAACTCCACCACCCCTTTGTTGATAATGATGCATACGTAGATAGTTCGATGTAAGTCTTGCTGAGTACGCTTGTACTCACGCTTGCTTATTTTATTTTTGCAGAGAGACGCGGCCTCGCTTAGTAGTTCCGCTTGGACTTGACGCTTAGCTTGTTACCTCAGCTACGATCTTGTGCCCTCGGCAGATCTGGTAGATAGTCAGGCTTCTCAGCCTCTTTTCCATTTGTAGATGTCTCGTACTCGGACATGTTAAGCTTCCGCTTGTTCTTTGACTTGTATGTTTCGAGTGTTGGGTCATGAGACCCATGTTTGTAATATCTCGCTCCTCGAGCCTAATGAATAAATATTTGAGTCGAGAGTTATGTTGTGATGCCATGTTGTATTTACACATATTGAGCATATTGTGTGTATGTTTGAAATGCTTGGTATGTGTGGGATCCGACAATCTAGTTGTTTATCCTTGGCAGCCTCTCATATGGGGAAATGTAGTCTAGTGCTTCCGAGCGATAGTAGTCCGCTACAGCCCGGTTCACCGGAGTCCTGCTAGCCCAAAGACTACCGCTGGACACTTGACTGGCCGGCATGTGTTTAACCGTTCTCGTGGTACGTCCTTCGGGAAATGTCACGCGGTGACATCCGAGTCCTGCCTAGCCTGCTACAGCCCGGTTACCGGAGTCCTGTTAGCCCAAAGGCTACAGCCCGGATTCATACGTTGATGACCGACATGCTCGATGTGATTCATGTATGCCTGTCCCCATGGGTTAGTGCCGCTTTGGGTTCACGACTAGCCATGTCGGCCAGGTTCTCTGTCATATGGATGCTAGCGACACTATCATATACGTGAGCCAAAAGGCTAAACGGTCCCGGCCATGGTAAGGCGACACCGTGGGAATACTGTGCGTGAGGCCGCATAAGCGATATGAGGTGTTACCAGCTAGATCGATGTAACCTGGAATCGGGTCCCGACAGCGTTGGTATTAGAGCCCGATCGCTCAGAGGATTACCAAGCCAAACTGGTCAAGTTGTGTCTAGAAATGCTTTAGTTATGTAAGGGAATTGATTGGGGAAGGGAACGTAAGGCTCTTTTTACTCCTTATACCTCATGGCCTTCTGATCTGAGTCATCCTCTTCTCTTCTACGGGGTTAAGAACTAGGCTTCTCATATATCTATCAGGATGACGTGTTACTAATCCATAGACTTTTAAGATTGTTGGTTTCAAGCCTCAGTTCAGTTCCTACTATTTCTATATGTTAACTGTTGATTTCGGAACCTTGATATGATGTTGTTGAGTGGCTATGCCACTATTTTTGCATGATGTCTCAAATCTTTTTGAGCATTTACAGCCGTTATGCTGTCCGAGTCATCCCATGTTTCTAATTAGTCTGATGCATTTGCAAATCCCTTCCTCCCGTTTCGATGTTCCTTTGGGCCAGGTTAACCACACAAGTCGATGAGTTGAGGTACTCCGTTGCCTCGGCATTTATGTTGGAACTATTATTATGACCATAGGTGTCTTAGAGGATCATCTAGTAATCTCGCCATGCTTTATATTCCTAGTGTGATGATTCTGGCCATTATTCTTGAAAGCATCCCGTGATGTTATTAGTTAGTAGGCATTCTATTCCTGGGTTCTTGAACCCGAGATTCACCCTACTTACTTCCTGTTGATAGTAATTGCTAGCTCCTTTAGGATATTAGTAACCTTGCAATAGTCCTCGAGGTCCGTGGTATTTCCTTCTTCCAAATAGTATGAACCGCTTATGGCATAAATTCCTCGTTGAACTAAAGGATCACAATCAGAGTACTCTTGAGGAGTTCTCCATTCATATTTTGAATCTTCCAGTTCTACCCTTTTCCGCATGGGTTATCCGGAAGAAATGTTGCGCTTCGCTCGACATACTAATCTATGTATCCACAACTCAGAAAGTTATATGTTCCTTTGAGTTGTCCCTCTCTAGTTGTATTTTGACCCTCGTCTATAAGTTGGTAGTCAGGAGTAGTTGTGCATTCATGTTATCAATGCCTATTACTCATGTGGTCCGTCAAGCCATTCTATTCCGGAATGACTAGGAGAAACAAACTCCAGTACCTCATCCATATCCAGGATTGGGTCAAAGCAGTTGTATTCCGCAGATCAAAATGCCAATTCAGCTTTTGTTCTGTTCTACCTTGAAGTATTACCCACTTTATGTCAGGAACTTGAGAATTGCACCTTCTTTTATGAATTCTTGACGTAGTGATGCTTCTCGCTATCATTATTCATTCCTCGGTCCCGTGTTGTTGTAACCGGAATGCTGACAAGTGAACCATGATGTGTGAAATCAATACTTCTAGCAACCGTGTTGCTTGTTAGTAAATGGACAATATTCTCATTCTTAGCGTGTTGGTTATTCAATCATCATCCTAAGATTGATCGTGCTACCTAGTCCTTATTTCCGGTGCACTCTCCGAACAATGAGTTAGGATTATTCAATCCCTTGCTTATTGTTCATATCATCTTGCCATGAAAAGCAAGATTGTTCTCGAGCTTAGTAACATATCGGTGGTTCGTGATTTTCCGAATATCTTCTCGGAGGTATCACCAGGTTGTCACCTGACCGCTATCTTGAGTTCGTGATCAAGTTGATTTTCCTCTAAACCACCCCTTCTCCAAGAATCTGTATTGGATACCCCTGAGCTAGTCGGTTAAGCTAGACAACAACTTGGAGAGTTGGAAGATAAAAGCTTACCTGACTTAGTTCATCTCCAAGGGATATCCCGGTGTGTGTGTGTTGAAGAAAGATGATATCTTCATCGATTGGTCCCTCTGATCAGTTGTCGGTGCTATTGTCTTATCCAATCCTTGACTTGAGTATGGGCCATCGTCAAGTCAAATCAGAACCAACGATGTTCGTAATGTTGCCTTACTCGTGGTTGATACCTCGAGCATACACCATTACATCCTTTGGTCTGACCAATGCTATTACCGTGTTCACATGATGGTGGAAGTCCATTGATATGGAAACACCGATGAGTTGCTGTTGAGCTCATCAGCAGCATTTTCTCTCCCCCATGATTCATGTTGAACATCAACTTAGTGTTGGAAACTTGGTAAGCAATGCCTTCGTGTTCCGTTCATGAAGCTTATGCTTGGATGGAAGAAGTGACTTCCTTGAATTCATGTGCTTTAGGTGTAAGTTGCCGCCATGAATTTGAGAAAGGTTTGTTTTGTTTCCATTGGAATCACCCCAAGTCCGTCATGCATTCGTGCGAGGTATTCTATGGTTTGGTAGATTAATTACCTCCACTCCATATGTGTCCCTAGCACACCAAGCCACTGATTGATTTGTTCAACGAGAAGAAGTTCCTTCTTAAGACCGCGGCTTATACAAGGACTTCGATATCCTCGATGATGGTTCCCCACCTGGACTCAGTAGTGTTTTATTTGTGAGACTATTACGTGGTCATGCTTGTCTTGGACAGCCTGTTCATAGGTTTGTAGCAGAACCAGCTCATGTTTTGGAGCTTACTACCGTAGCTCATTTCCCGAGGATCTTGCAACACCTTCTCGTCGATTTGGTTGCAAACATTCATTTATCTTCTAGACTCGATGAGTCTGGATTATTCTGACACCAATCGGATCTGAATCTCAGGCAGATATGATGGTTGGAACATTTCCAACAGTTGCATGCTGTTCCCAACTCGCACCGCCATTGCGCCAATTTCCATGGGCTGCCCTCTCAGTAATTGTTGTTTAGGATCATCTTCAAAAGTGGTCCTACCATGGGTCCCATCCATTTTCGATGATAAGCAAAATCATCCATTGCGTTGTCTTCAACAAGGTAGTCCACATCATCCATTCTAGTCCGGGTATGTCATTCTTTCGAACTCTTTCAAATGATCGATTGTGATTGCCTTAGGCTCGTATAAAGAGTCTCAGTGATCTCTATATCAAAAGTAATTCTTTTTGCCACTTAAGGGAATTTTTCCACGGGTCACCTTCCTTAAGATGTCTCGTTATAGTATCATGGCAACTCAACTCCTCGCTACGTGGACAACCGTTCACCACCTCCCTAAGTGTGAAATTGTTGTCTACATAGTGAACCTTTGTCATCTGTGACACTCCATCCCTCCGGATGTATGTTTCATGTCTCAGCTTGAGGGATGTTGCTATGTCTCATTCTGTGAGTTAATCCTGAGTTGTTCGATCCTCAAGAAGATTGATTCTTCTAAAATTCTTCCTTTCCTCTCTTGTCATATTAGATGAAGTTCTCAAAGCAGAGATGTCAATATCATGATGATGTTCGAGTCAACGTTCTTATGAAGTGCAACCTGGATCGTGAAGACCGTGATAGTTTGTGCCCCCCTCTGTCTTCTTACCTCACGTCTTGAATCTCGGGACGAGATTCTTGTTTAGTGGGGGTGAGTTGTCACAGCCCCAGATTAGCCTTGCTTGACTTCGCTTGCTCATCATGTCATCATGTCTAAATTCCTCAGAAACTTCAAATGGGGATGTTGAAACCCTAGCACCAAATGAATTCAACTAGGTTCAAACTTAAAACTTTTCAATGAACCCAAAATGCCCTTCATAAATGCTCACCATCTTTGGTCCTGGCTAAACCCTCTGCCAAAAATGGTTTCATATTTTTGGAGGCTATTCTGGATTTTTGAATTAAATAATTATGTATTTGACTTTGGGCATTTAATTGCTATAATTATTTTAAGTGCTCAAATAATTGTGAAATTAAATGAGGGCTGTTGGAAACAAATTTACAAGTGCCCACAATTAATTTCAGCATTTTAACAAATGGTTTAGTATTTTACTAAATCAAACCTTATCGCAGAAAATAGAAAATGTAAACTTAAATAAAGAGAGAGAAAGAATTACCTGGCTTACCTGTCATGGGTCTAGCTGGCCAGCCCACCGGGCGCCCAAAGACTGCTAGCCCATGGCTGATCGGCTGCTTCCTCTCGCCAGGCAGGCAGAGAGGTGAGCACCGGCGTGCCCGAGCTCGCCACGCAGCTCCCTGTCCGCCTGCCTTGCTTGGACAGTGCGGCGACGCCTAGAAGCCACTCCTCGGCGCCGCCCCGACCCCGCCGACACCCCATTATTTCCCCTTGCTCTCTCCCTCGCTCCCTGGACGCCATGGCCGACGCAGCTGCGCCCGCGCCGTCGTAAAGCCGCAGCCACCGCCGCCCACTCACCGCCTCCGCGTGCCTCAAGCTTCACCGTCGTCCGCTGCTTTGCCTCGACCGAGCCTCGAGCGCCGCCTTCGCCGGAGACGCTGCACCGAGCCATCCCGATTCCCCGTTGTCGGAGATCCCCCTCGCCGCCGTGACCACTCCAGCTCTTCCCGACCTCTCGACCCGCTTGCCGAGACCACTGTGAGCTGCTGCCCGCCCCCCTCTCCGCCCTCTCTTGTGCACCGCACGCACCACACCGAAGCTCACCGCACCGCCGCCGCTGTGCTCACCACCGGCGTGGCTCCGGCCACGAAATGGCTCTGCCGTCACATCCATCTTGTTCACCGCGCTACGTAGAGCACGTAGGTGCCCCGCACGAGCTGCCCCGACCGTCAGAAGCGACGACCCCGAGCTCACCCGAGCTCCGCAGCCGCCGGGTCATCGCTGACGACGCTTCCGCCACCCCGGTCCAACCACCACCACCACTGATCGCGGGAGCGCCAGATCACGTAAAGCCCTCCGCCGCTCTTTTGGTCGCCGGGCTAATCCCGACGCCTCCGCCGTCTCGGCTCCGGCCGGCGACGAGCCACGGGTCAACTCCGCGAAGTTGACCCGGGTTTGACCCTAGTTTGACTCCCCAAGAGCCACTGACAAGCGGGCCCCGCCTGCTAATTAAGTTAGGTTAGTATTAACTAAGCTAGGTTAGTTTAATTAGTTAGACATCGACACTCGGGACCCATCGGTCGGTTTGACTGGGCCGCCTGCTGACCTCTTGACGTCACTAATACGTCATCTCGACGCAAAGATTTGTTTTCGGATTTTAATAAATTAGAAATGATTTATTATTTTCAGAAAATGCCCAAAACTTCTAAAATTCATAGAAATTCAACCGTAACTCCAAATCAAATAATTTATATATGAAAAATGATCAGAAAAATACAATATTTCCATATGTATCATTTTCATGCATGTTTGAACAACTTAAATCTGCTGTATACAACAATTTGAATAAATGGCATTTGAAATGCCTCATGTGGAGTTTGAATTTGAACCTAGGGTTCAAACCAACTTCATTTAACTTGCTGCTAGTTGCATTAGCTCAAACCACAGCATATTGCCATGTCATGATCATGCATCATATTGTGGCATTGCATTGATTGTGTTCTTTCTCAGTTGCCGGTGTTTGTCCCCTCTCAATAGACGATGTTCCGTCGATGAGTTTGATGACACCGATGAAGAACTATATTATCTTCAGAAGTGCTAGGCAAGCAAAACCCCCTTGTTCATTCCGATATAATCCCACTCTCTCGCTCCTGCTCTCTTTTACTGCATTAGGACAACAACGATTCATCTGTTACTTGCTGCGGTAGCTGAACCCCTTTATCCTTTGCATGACCTGTCATTCCACAGTAAATAGATGAAACCCACTAGCATGAGTAGGAGTTGTTTGAGCCCTGTTGTACCTACTCATTCATGCTTGTTTGTCATGCCCGCTACTGCTTAGAGTTGAGTGAGGTCTGATTCATCGGGAATGAATTGGAATGGTTGTGTGAACATGTCCTACTGTGTGTGAGCTAAGTGTGTGAACACGATTTGGTAAAGGTAGCGGTGAGAGGCCATGTAGGAGTACATGGTGGGTTGTCTCATTGCAGCCTTCCTCAGGAACTGAGTTCTGTGTTTGTGATCCATGAAACAGTTACCACCACGCATTGGGCCCGAAACCAATGGACCCTCTCGGCTTCTTAACCACCCTCGTTCTCTGTCCAGGAGTTGCAACTAGTTTTTGGTGTTTGTAGGATATGTGTTGGAGGCCGTGCGTAGCGCTGACCCTAGGGGTGGGCTATGATGCGGTAGATACACCGTGGCCCGGTGTGCGAATGCCCGCTTGGTATCTCGGGAACCCTGCACACATCGTTCGGGGCCGTTAGTGGAAACCTCGGCCGGACTCCCTGCGGATGGAACCCGAATAGGCGATAAACCTGGACTAGGGACTTGAGTGTTTAGGTAGGCCATGGCCGACACCCTCGCTGGGCTTCCGCTTGAAGGTTGCCGAGTACGTGTCGTGTAAACGGCGGTAAGTGGTGAGAGCGTGTGTGAAGAGGTACACCCTGCAGGGTTAATATGATCTATTGAATAGCCGTGTCCATGAAAAGGACTTCGGGTTGCCTATAACAGTTCATAGACAAGTGAAAGTGGATACTCTAAAATGCGCAAGATAAGCGTGAGTGCTATGGATGGCGTTCTCGAGGGAGACGGAGCGGGTCCATAGTGGTGTATTGATATGGTGAATATGTGGACTCGTAGCGCCACCTCAAAAGAGTTACTTGTCGTCGTAGTTCGGGATAGCCACCGAGTCAAAGCTGGCTTGCTGCAGTCAAACTCCACCACCCCTTTGTTGATAATGATGCATACGTAGATAGTTCTGATGTAAGTCTTGCTGAGTACGTTTGTACTCACGTTTGCTTATTTTATGTTTTGCAGAGAGACGTCAGTCTCGCTAGTAGTTCCGCTTGGACTTTGATGTTTAGCTTGTTACCTCAGCTACGATCTTGTGCCCTCGGCAGGATCTGGTAGATAGTCAGGCTTCTCAGCCTCTTTTCCATTTGTAGATGTCTGTACTCAGACATGTTAAGCTTCCGCTTGTGCTTTGACTTGTATGCTCTGAGTGTTGGGTCATGAGACCCATGTTTGTAATATCTCGCTCCTCGGAGCCTAATGAATAAATATTTGAGTCGTAGAGTTATGTTGTGATGCCATGTTGTATTTACACATATTGAGCATATTGTGTGTATGTTTGAAATGCTTGGTATGTGTGGGATCCGACAATCTAGTTGTTTATCCTTGGCAGCCTCTCATATGGGGAAATGTAGTCTAGTGCTTCTGAGCGATAGTAGTCCGCTACAGCCCGGTTCATCGGAGTCTTGCTAGCCCAGACTACTGCTTTGGACACTTGACCGGCCGGCATGTGTTTCGCCGTTCTGTGTCTGTCCTTCGGGAAATGTCACGGTGACATCCGAGTCCTGCCTAGCCTGCTACAGCCCGGGTTACCGGAGTCCTGTTAGCCCAGTGCTACAACCCGGATTCATACGTTGATGACCGACATGCTCGATGTGATTCATGTATGCCTGTCCCCATGGGTTAGTGCCGCTTTGGGTTCACAACTAGCCATGTCGGCCCGGGTTCTCTGTCATATGGATGCTAGCGACACTATCATATACGTGAGCCAAAAGGCGCAAACGGTCCCGGGCCATGGTAAGGCGACACCCGTGGGAATACCGTGCGTGAGGCCGCAAAGCGATATGAGGTGTTACCGGCTAGATCGATGCGACTTGGAATCGGGGTCCTGAGATCCATGCTCATCGATTCTGAGTAAGGCAAACATTATCTTCATTTTTCAAAGCGTCATGCACTTGTTGATTTGTTGATCCAATCTTGCTTGTTGTCTTTGTCAGAGAGGAAGTGCAAACCCTCATCCACCGGGGTAAGCGATCCAAGCAAGTGGAGTCGTCGGGGACTTCGAAGGGCACGGGCTTGGCGCAAGGTAGCAGGAATGATCCAGCGCCAAGCCCCCAGTCCAGCCCCCGGCATGAGGGTATGGGACATGTTTCTCCCTCCAAGGGTGGCGTAGAAGAGCATGTCTCGTCCCCTGCCAAGGAAGAGGGGGAGATCGTCCAGAGTGAGGCCTTCTACGAGGGGCCCACCCAGTCTGTTGACCGAGCCGAGAGATCCCCGGTAAGGGCCTCGATGGAAGGATCGGCCCATGTTGATGCTATGGTTACCGAGGAAGGGGGTGGTTTCCATGTCTCGGCAACAGACGTTGCAGGGGAAACCGAGGTCCTCCCATGACAAAAGTCTCCGGGTAGTCTTTTTTGCTTGCATCATCTTGCCTCAAGTCTCCGGCTTACCAAGGTGTATTATTTCTTTGTCATTTGTTCACTGTTCTCGCTTGTAGCTCCATTGGCCGAGGAACTAGAGCTATTGGAGGAAGTGGCCAGCATTGGCAAGGATGCCACTGAAGAGGCCGCCAAGATTGCTGCCGCGGAGGGCCAGGAACATGCTGTCGGGGATATCCAAGAAACCCCATAAGAAGCAGAGAAGATCCCCGCTAGCGCGCCAGGATCGGAGGTGGTGGTTGAAGAGAAAAATCCTCTTCAAACTATGAGCCCTCCTCCCCAGTTTGGTACACCGGCCGCGGCCCCGCAACCATTCTCGAGCAAGCTGGCATTGGTTCTTTCCCAACCTCGACTCGGAGCCCCTGGCTCTTCCGCAGCAGTAACTGCAGATCTTGATGAAGAGATCTAGTGCATCGTGGTGCCGCTATGCTAGCGAGCTGAAGAGGCTTATGACTTACTCAGTGCAGTCATGGACCTGTCCTTCCTAGAGTCCATGGCAATAGGCAATAAGGAGATGCAGAGCAGGTACAACCAGAAGTGGCAGGCGCTCCAGGAGCAACGCAACTCCGCCAGTCTTACAGATCAAAAGCTGAGGGACAAGGGCAGTGAACTGCGCGAGTGGCACAACAAGCAGTTCCAGACCCTTCTGTGGCAACTGGAGGTGATAACCATGGTGAAAGAGGATGTCGCTGCCCGGGAAGTCCGTTCGGTGGAGCGGGTAGTGCTTCTGGGCGCCAAGGAGAAGGACATCTCTTCCCGGGAAATGAACCTTGAGGCCACCCTCCGCAACAATTACGAAGAACTGGAGGCCCTTGTCCAGCAATGCACCAAGGATCTGGAGGATAAGCACAAGGCGGCCCTTGACGCGCTTATTACCAAAAAGTATAGGGGATCGGTTGTAGCCTCTTTAGATAAGTAGGAGTGTCAACCCAACGAGGAGCTAAAGGTAGAACAAATATTCCCTCAAGTTCTATCGACCACTGATACAACTCTACGCACGCTTAACGTTCGCTTTAGCTAGAACAAGTATGAAACTAGAAGTACTTTGTAGGTGTTGTAGGATAGGTTCGGAAGATAATAAAGAGCACGTAACTGAAAACTAGGGGCTGTTTAGATAAATAAACAATTAAGTTAGTATAGTCAGTGTGGAAAAGTGGTGGTAGGAGTTGCAGAATTGTCCCTAAGCAACTAACTACGTTACTAGACCGATAGCAAGTCTTATGTGGGAGAGGCCACTTCTAGCATGTCATCCCTTACTTGGAATTCTATGCACTTATGATTGGAACTATTAGCAAGCATCCACAACTACTAACATTCATTAAGGTAAAATCCAACCATAGCATTAAGATATATTTGCCCCCTTCAATCCTGCATGCATCAATTTCTATGCTAGGCTGAAGCTGCTGTCACTCTCGCCCTCAAATACATAGTCCCATCAACATACAACTAACCCTATGGTGTGATCCACATGCAGGCTCATATGATGGGCGTTGGGTTCTACGGTAGGGTGCGTTGATTGCAAATTAAAAATTCCTACGCGCAGAACATCCAGGAACATGCTACGGGAGATGGATCACAGTTCGTTACCACTAGACGCGCAATGCCGTGCAGCGGAAGAAGAGTTGGGGCAGCGCGTCCGCGTGGATCGCCTCCTCCTCGCTTGATCTCCTCGAGCGGCCTGTCGTCCGATCCCACGTGACGAAGTTCGCGGAGCGGCGCAAGTGCACCGCCTCTAACGGTATCCGCTGCGCGGGAGGAACACCGAGCGGCGGACTGCTAGGTCCGATCACACAGTCGGCGGCAAGTGGAGGTGGCTCCTGAGGCCGAAGCGATCAACCTCCTGAGGCCGAAGCGATCTGCCTCCTGAGGCCAGAGCGATCTCTCTCTAGCGGCCTGTCGTGTGCCGCACCTCCACTTTATATAGGCGTCCGTCGCGAGCTCAACACTTGGGCCTCGCACGGACCCTAAAGCCCAAAGTCTACTCGGTCACGTTCCTAGTCCAGTTCGGATCACATCCGACTAGTGTCCCACGAACCGACCTCGAGGTTCCTTCCCTTGCCGCCGACCCTTAGGTTCAAGTCGGCTTGGCCACGTTCAATCACCTCCGACCTGACGGTTGGTAGCGGCCTCTAGCAAGGCGTGCCGACCACCAAGCGACGATGAAGCTGGTTAGGCGAACCTGCATAACGTGTCACACTTCGTTCCCTTTGCCACACGATATATGTTGTCGGGCTCAAGGCGAGACTGTCATCCTTGTGCTAGCCCGACCTCTTTCTCGCTCCAAAGGATACCGACCACAATCCGGATTATCTCATAATCCTTGTCGCATGGCCATGCTGTTCCTGGTCGATCACACGAGGGGCCCAGAGTATATCTCTCCGATCGGAGGGGCAATCCCATCTTGCTCGACCATGTCTCGCAGCATGGACTGGACAAACCCAAACCTACCTTTGTAACTACCCAATCACGGAGTAGCATTTGGTCGGCCCAAAGCAAGTCATCACCATCTCGAGTACATGCGTCACCAGGTCTTAGGACATAGAACGATGTTGTACTAGAGACTCACAGATGACATATCGCTATGCCTCATAGTTGGGTCTGTCCGACTCAGACCTTATCTCGACTCGGATCCGACTATGTCGAATCCGACCAGACCTTTCCAAGTCCATATTATCCGGTTAGCATCCAATGCTCCATGGCTAGTGAGACTGAGCCATCGACCGTGTCATATGCTAGTCTAGTCGGCTGCGCGTCCACACAGCCCTTTCGACTAGGGACCTTTTAGGACAGTCATCATACAATGCATAGTCCCACAAACAAGTAACGTACTTGCTGATACACATCACTGATAATGTCCAAGGACTATCTTTATTCATAAACACATAGGAAATATCATCATACATGATTGCCTCTAGGGCATATCTCCAACAATGGGTGCCAAAGGACATCAACACAACCACAAGCAAATTAAACCAATCATAGCAATTCACCAATCACCGATAGGACAACAAAAATCTACTCAGACATCACAGGATGGCAACACATCATTGGATAATAATATGAAGCATAAAGCTCCATGTTCAAGTAGAGGGTACAGCGGGTTGCGAGAGAGTGGACCACTGTAGATAGATGGGGAAAGATGATGGAGGTGTTGGTGAAGATGGCGGAGTTGTTGGAGTAGATCACCATCACACGATGAATGCCCTGGCGGTGTTCGGGCGTCACCGGGAGAGAGGGGGAGAGAACCCCCTCCTTCTTCTTTTTCCATGGCGTCCCCGCTAGATGGGAGAAGGTTTTACCCTCTGGTCCACGGCCTCCATGGCGGCGGAGGGGCGGGAGCCCCTCCGAGATTGGTCTCTCCCTCTGTTTCCTTCTGTTTCCGTGTTCCCAGATTATGGCCTTTCACTGTTTCTTCAATTCCCGGAGATCCGTAACCCCGATTGGGATGAAATTTAAACATGATTTTTATCTATACATTATCTTTCATGCGTGAAAGAAGTGCACCGACCATCTTACAGTGTGGCCACAGGCCTCCCAGGCGCGCTTGAGTTAGGCGCGCCTTAGGACTTGGGGCCCTCGGCATTATCTCACATTGATTCTTTGTCCCAAAAATCACATATATTCCAAAAAAGCCTTGGTAAGTTTTTATGGCATTTAGACTCTGTTTGATATGGATATTCTGCGAAATAAAAAACATGCAACAAACAGGAACTTGCACTGGGCACTGGATCAATATGTTAGTCCCAAAAATAATGAAAAAAGTTGCCAAAAGTATATAAAAGTTGTAGAATATTGGCATGAAACAATAAAAGATTATAGACACGACGGGGACATATCAACATACCCAAGCTTAATTCCTGCTTGTCCTCGAGTAGGTAAATGATAAAAAAGATAAATTTTTATGCGGAATGCTACCTAGCATAATCTTGATCATATAGTGTAATCATGGCATGAATATTAAGACACTAATGATTCAAAGCAATAGTCTATCATTTGACATTAAGAAAATAATACTTCAGGTATACTAATAAAGCAATCATGTCTTCTCAAAATAACATGGCCAACGAAAGTTATCCTTACAAAATCATTTAGTCTGGCTATGCTCCATCTTTTCACCACACAAAGTATTTCATCATGCACAACCCCGATGACAAGCCAAGCAATTGTTTCATACTTTTAATGTTCTCAAGCCTTTTCAACTTTCACGCAATACATGAGCGTGAATGATGACCCACAAGTATATGGGATCTATCGTAGTCCTTTCGATAAGTAAGAGTGTCGAACCCAACGAGGAGCAGAAGGAAATACCAAGTGGTTTCCAGCAAGGTATTTTCTGCAAGCACTGAAATTATCGGTAACAAATAGTTTTGTGATAGGATAAATCGTAACGGGTAACAAGTAATAAAAGTAAACAAGGTGCAGCAAGGTGGCCCAATCCTTTTTGTAGCAAAGGACATGCCTGGACAAATTCTTATATAATGCAAAGTGCTCTCGAGGACACATGGGAATTATTGTCAAGTTAGTGTTCATCAAGCTCATATGATTTGCGTTCGTTACTTTGATAATTTGATATGTGGGTGGACCGGTGCTTGGGTGCTGCCCTTCCTTGAACAATCCTCCCACTTATGATTAACCCCTCTCGCAAACATCCGCAACTACGAAATAAGTATTAAGGTAATTCTTACCATAGCATGAAACATATGGATCCAAATCAGCCCCTTACGAAGGAATGCATAAACTAGGGTTTAAGCTTCTATCACTCTAGCAACCCATCATCTACTTATTACTTCCCAATGGCTTCCCCTAGTGCCAAATAATGGTGAAGTGTCATGTAGTCGACGTTTGCATAACACCACTAGAGGAAAGACAACATACATCTCATCAAAATATCGAACAAATACCAAGTTCACATGATTACTTATAACAAGACTTCTCCCATGTCCTCAGGAACAAACATAACTACTCACAAAACATGTTCATAATCATAATCAGAGGAGTATTAATTATCATTAAGGATCCGAACATATGATCTTCCACCAAATAAACCAACTAGCATCAACTACAAGGATTAATCAACACTACTAGCAACCCATAGGTACCAATATGAGGTTTTGGGACCAAAATCGAATACAAGAGATGAACTAGGGTTTGAGAGGAGATGGTGCTGGTGAAGATGTTGATTGAGATTGACCCTCCCTCGATGAGAGGATCAATGGTGATGACGATGTCGATGATTTCTCCTTCCGGGAGGGATGTTTCCCCGGCAGAACAGCTCCTACGGAGCCCTAGATTGGTTCTGCCCAGGTTTCGCATCGAGACAACGGTAATTCATCCTGAAATCTCCCTTATGATTTTTCCAGGGTAAAAGACACCATATAGCAGAAGATGGGTACCGGAAGCCTGCCAGGGGCCCCACAAGGTCAGGGGGCGCGCCTAGGGGGTGGGGCGCGCCCTCCATCCTTATGGCTGGCTGGTGGCCCCCTTTGGTACTTTATTCGCCAAATATTTTTAATATATTCCAAAAATAATCTCCGTGAAGTTTCAGGACTTTTGGAGTTGTGCAGAATAGGTCTCTAATATTTGCTCCTTTTCCAGTCCAGATTCCAGGTGCGGCATTCTCCTTCTTCATGTAAACCTTGTAAAATAAGAGAGAATAGCCATAAGTATTGTGATATAATGTGTAATAACATCCCATAATGCAATAAATATAATCAAAAAAGCATGATGCAAAATGGATGTATCAACTCCCCCAAGCTTAGACCTCGCTTGTCCTCATGCGAAAGCCGGTATCGATAAATATGTCCATATGTATAAAGATAGAGGAGTCGATAAAATAAGATACGGACATGAGGGCATCATGATCATCTTTAGAACAACAACTTATAATGCCATATAATTTCTTATGATGAAGTAACAATTCGTTCGCAAGGTAAAGTATGAATCAGAAACTTCATTAAACTAACAAACTATGATCTCAATCATTGAAGCAATTGCAATTTATTGTAACATCGGAAAGAGTCAATATAAAGAGCTTTTCAGCAAGTCCACATACTCAACTATCATATAATCTTTCACAATTGTAACACTCACATGATACTTATGGGTACAAAGTTTCAATCGGACACAGAGAAAGATAGGGGCTTATAGTTTCGCCTCCCAACTTTTTACCTCAAGGGTAATGTCAACAATAATACTTTATCAAAACCTACATCCGAGTGGATATATATATATCCGGATCTCTCCAACACATAGATCTTGCCAAAGGAAAAAGTGTAAAAAGAAAAGGTGATGATCACCATGACTCTTGTATAAGGGTAGGATATAAAAATAACAGATAGGCCCTACGCAGAGGGAAGCATAGGTTGCCATGCGCTTTTATGGTTAGATGCAAAAAATCCTAATGCAAAAGAACGTCACTTTAAATTGCCACTTGTGATAAAGACCTTTATTATGCAATCGGTCGCTTTTATTTCTTCCATGTCACAAGCTCGTATAAAGCTTATTTTCTTCACACTAATAAATCATGCATATTTAAAGAGCAATTTTTATTGCTTGCGCCAAAGACAACTTACTTGAAGGATCTTACTCAATCCATAGGCAGCTATGGTCGACTCTCATGGCAAAACTGGGTTTATAGAAGTTTGGAAGCACAAGTAGTATCTCTACTTGGTACAAAGAATTTGGCTAGCATGAGAGGGAAAGGCAAGCTCAACATGTTGGATGATCCATGACAATATAACTTCTATTCGGATATAAGAAAACATAACCTATTATATAACCAAACGTAACCTATTATGTTGTCTTCCTTGTCCAACATCAACCTTTTAGCATGTCATATTTTAATGAGTGCTCACAATTACAAAAGATGTCCAAGATAGTATATTTATATGTGAGGCATCTGTTTCTTTATTACTTCCTCTTAATTGCAACAATGACCAAAACCACTAGAGGAAAGACACATAACACCACTAGAGGAAAGACAACATACATCTCATCAAAATATCGAACGAATACCAAGTTCACATGATTACTTATAACAAGACTTCTCCCATGTCCTCAGGAACAAACGTAACTACTCACAAAGCATGTTCATAATCATAATCAGAGGAGTATTAATTATCATTAAGGATCTGAACATATGATCTTCCACCAAATAAACCAACTAGCATCAAATACGAGGAGTAGTCAACACTAGTAGCAACTCAGAGGTACCAATATGAGGTTTTGGGACCAAGATCGAATACAAGAGATGAACTAAGGTTTGAGAGGAGATGGTGCTCGTGAAGAATTTGATGGAGATTCACCCTCCCTCGATGATAGGATCAATAGTGGTGACGATGGCGACGATTTCCCCCTCCGGGAGGGATGTTTTTTTATTTTTCTTTTATTGAATTCCCTTAAGATCATAGCAAGAAAGCAAAGCCCTTATCTCAAAACTACTTTTTATTATATATCTCACAGACTCGATTACATAGAGGGATCATAAAGCAAAACTCAAAACTAGATCATACTAAAAACTTTATTCTACTAGATCAAGATATAACCCAAAGAATCGAACTAAGTAAAGCGTTAAAGATAAAGATGTGATGGTGATACTATACTGCGGCACTCCCCCAAGCTTGGAAGTTGCCAAGGAGAGTGCCTATAGCCATGTATTTAGATCTCTTTCTTCAGAGGTGGTGATGTAATATTCTTGGTGATGATGCATCTGAGGATACGATTCTATTCTTCGAGCTTATTAATTTGCTCCTTAAGATCCATCATTTCCTTGTGAAGTTTACCCGTGACGGCTAGAGCTCCATCTACCCATGGATGTTTTCTTTCTACGGGAGAGAAAGCAACACTCTTTTTCAAATTTTCATCAGATAGAAATTTAGCATTGGGAGGAATAACCGAATTTGGTATTGCTGAGCTCTGAAGTTCCTCCATCATGAATCTGGTTTGAAGACGAGAGGCAACTTCTTGATCCTCCTCCATGGCATCCACTCTTTTCAAGTCAACCTCCATCTGTTCCTCCGTGGCTGACCCAAAGTGGTTAGCATCACTGTATGCTCTTGCGACTGGTGCCAGGTGAGATACCCGACTATCCCCGACTGATTCTTGCGAAGACATCTTGCTCTAAATCTGCTGCAGGAACAACTCAAAATGAAAACATGGGATTTTTGCATGGTACGGTGGTCAAAACCTTTAGGAGATTATATAATGAATTTTTACCGACCATAAGAAGTATTCTGCAAGAAAACGGAGTACAGGGGGCACACGAGGTGGCCACAAGGTTGGGGGCGTCCCCAAGGGGGTAGGGCGCGCCCTCCACCCTTGTGGTGGCCTCGTGTCTCTTTTGGACTGCTTTTAATTTTCCTATTTTTTAAATATTCCAAAACGGAGAAAAATTATCATTGGAAATGTTTTGGAGTCAGTTTACTTACTGTATCGCATACCTATTCCTTTTCAGAGTCTAAAACATTCTGGAAAGTGTCCTTTATGTACTCCTCCGGTGTCACGATCTCAATTATATTGGTCTCAACATTTATGGGAGTACCTAAGATATAATGTTTAAGTCTTTGATCGTTTACCACCTTCGGATTTTTGCCTGCGGCATTGTTAATTTTTATGCCACCGGAAAGATAGACCTCCTCGATGATGTAGGGGCCTTTCCATTTACAGAGAAGTTTTCCTGCAAAAAAATCTTAAATGAGAGTTGTATATCAAAACATGATCACCTACATTGAACTCACACTTTTGTATCCTCTTGTCATGCCATCTTTAAACTTTTTCTTTAAACAACTTGGCATTCTCATAGGCTTGGGTTCTCCATTCATCAAGTGAGCTAATGTCAAATAACCTCTTCTCACCGGCAAGTTTAAAATCATAGTTGAGCACTTTAATAGCCCAATATGCCTTATGTTCTAGCTCAAGAGGTAAGTGACATGTTTTTTCCATAAACCATTTTATATGGAGACATACCCATAGGATTCTTATAAGCAGTTCTATACGCCCACAAAGAATCATCAAGTTTCTTAGACCAATTCTTTCTAGATCTGTTAACAGTGTTTTGAAAAATTAATTTAATCTCTCTATTGCTCAATTCTACTTGACCACTAGACTGAGGATGATAAGGAGATGCAATTCTATGATTAACATCATACTTAGCAAGCATTTCACGGAAAGCACCATGAATAAAATGTGAACCACCATCAGTCATTAAATATCTAGGGACTCCAAACCTCGGAAAAATAACTTCTTTAAGCATCTTAATAGAAGTGTTATGATCAGCACTACCAGTTGGAATAGCTTCAACCCACTTAGTAACGTAATCAATAGCAACTAGAATATGTGTATACCCATTAGAGGAAGGAAAAGGTCCCATATAATCAAAGCCCAAAACATCAAACGGTTCAATAACAAGTGAATAACTCATAGGCATTTCCCAACGTCTACTAATATTACCAATACTTTGGCACTCATCACAAGATATGAAAAACTTATAAGTATAGGGGATCTATCGTATTCCTTTTGATAAGTAAGAGTGTCCAACCCAACGAGAAGCAGAGGGACATGACAAGTTGTTTTCAGCAAGGATTTTCCGCAAGCACTGAAATTATCGGTAACAGATAGTTTCATGATAGGATAAATCGTAACGGGTAACAGGTAATAAAAGTAAACAAGGTGCAGCAAGGTGGCCCAATCCTTTTTGTAGCAAAGGACAAGCCTGGACAAAATCTTATATAGTTCAAAGTGCTCCCGAGGACAAATGAGAATTATTGTCAAGTTAGTTTCCATCATGCTCATGTGATTCGCGTTCGTTACTTTGATAATTTAATATGTGGGTGGACCGGTGCTTGGGTGCTGCCCTTCCTTGGACAAGCCTCCCACTTATGGTTAACCCTTCTTGCAAGCATCCGCAACTACGAAATAAGTATTAAGGTAAACCTAACCATAGCATGAAACATATGGATCCAAATCAGCCCCTTACGAAGGAACGCATAAACTAGGGTTTAAGCTTCTATCACTCTAGCAACCCATCATCTACTTATTACTTCCCGATGCCTTCCCCTAGGCCCAAATAATGGTGAAGTGTCATGTAGTCGACGTTCGCATAACACCACTAGAGGAAAGACAACATACATCTCATCGAAATATCAAACGAATACCAAGTTCACATGATTACTTATAACAAGACTTCTTCCATGTCCTCAGGAACAAACGTAACTACTCACGAAGCATGTTCATAATCATAATCATAGGATTATTAATTATCATTAAGGATCTGAACATATGATTTTCCACCAAATAAACCAACTAGCATCAACTACGAGGAGTAATCAACACTACTAGCAACTCACATGTACAAATCTGAGGTTTTGGGACCAAGATCGAGTACAAGAGATGAACTAGGGTTTGAGAGGAGATGGTGCCGGTGAAGGTGTTGATGGAGATTGACCCTCCTTCAATGAGAGGATCGATGGTGATGATGATGGCGATGATTTCCACTCTCGAGAGGGATGTTTCCCCGGCAGAACAGCTCTGCCTGAGCCCTAGATTGGTTCTGCCCAGGTTCCGCCTCGAGACGGCGGCGCTTCGTCCCGAAAGCTTACTTATGATTTTTTCTAGGGTAAAGGACACCGTATATCAGAAGATGGGCACTGGAAGCCTGCCAAGGGGCCCACAAGGTCAGGGGGAGCGCCCAGGGGGTGGGGCGCGCTCTCCAGCCTTGTGGCTGGCTAGTGGCCCCCTCTAGTACTTTCTTCTCCCAATATTTTTTATATATTCCAAAAATAATCTCCGTGAAGTTTCAGGATTTTTGGAGTTGTGCAGAATAGGTCTATAATATTTGCTCCTTTTCCAGTCCAGAATTCCAGCTACCGACATTCTCCCTCTTCATGTAAACCTTGTAAAATAAGAGAGAATAGCCATAAGTATTGTGATATAATGTGTAATAACAGCACCTAATGCAATAAATATCATCATAAAAGCATGATGCAAAATGGATGTATCAGTGAGCCATGGATATAGCACTATTGGTGGAATAGAATATGATGGTGGAGGTTGTGTGAAGAAGACAAAAAAGGAGAAAGTCTCACATCGATGCAGCTAATCAATGGTTTAGATGCCCATCAATTGATGTCAATGCGAGGAGTAGGGATTGCCATGCAACAGATGCACTAAGAGCTATAAGTCTATGAAAGCTCAAACTGAACATTAAGTGGGTGTGCATCCAACTTGCTTGCCCATGAAGACCTCGGGTGAGGGAGTCCTGGATTAGGGGGTCTCCGGACAGCCGAACTATATCCTTTAGCCGGACTGTTGGACTATGAAGATACAAGATTGAAGACTTCGTCCCATGTCCGGATGGGACTCTCCTTGGCGTGGAAGGCAAGCTTGGCAATACAGATATGTAGATCTCCTACCTTGTAACCGACTCTGTGTAACCCTAGCCCCCTCCGGTGTCTATATAAACCGGAGAGTTTAGTCCGTAGGACAACAACAATCATATCATAGGCTAGCTTCTAGGGTTTAGCCTCTACGATCTCATGGTAGATCAACTCTTGTAATACTCATATCATCAAGATCAATCGAGCAGGAAGTAGGGTATTACCACCATCGAGAGGGCCCGTACCTGGGTAAACATTGTGTCCCCCGCCTCCTGTTACCATCCGCCATAGACGCACAGTTCGGGACCCCCTACCCGAGATCCGCCGGTTTTGACTCTGACATTGGTGCTTTCGTTGAGGGTTCCACTGTGTCATCACCGTAAGGCTTGATGGCTCCTTCGATCTTCGGTAACGGTGCGGTCCAGGGTGAGGTTCTCCTCCCCGGACAGATCTTCGTATTCGGCAGCTTTGCACTGCGGGCCAACTCGCTTGGCCATCTAGAGCAGATCGAGAGCTACGCCCCTGGCCACCAAGCCAGGTTTCGAAAATTGAACTACACTGCCGACATCCGCGGAGACTTGATCTTCGACGGATTCGAGCCCATGCCAGGTGCGCCACACGGTCATGACAAGCATGATTTAGCTCTGCCGTCAGACAGTGTTCAGGAGATCACACCTGCGGCTTCTCCGGCCCTTGATCCGGAGCAAATTGCGCCATCCGAGGACGGGTGGATAGACCCCGCCATGGAGGCCGCACTCTCAGCGGCGATGGAGCCGGATACTGACTTCACCCCTCACGAGAGCCGTGTTGCCGAACCACTAGATTCATCTCCGGCCACGGACTCCGAGCCGCCTGCGTCCGTGCCTATCGAATTCGATTGGGCGCCGATCATGGAGTTTACTTCCGCGGATATCTTTCAGCACTCGCCTTTCGGCGATGTGCTTAATTCATTAAGGTCTCTCTCCTTGTTAGGAGAACCTTGGCCAAACTATGTCCGGCTAAAATGGGATGCGGACGACGAAGAAATTCGCTGCCCACCCACCACCCACTTTCGATGATTTAACCGACATGCTCCATTTCGACTCCGAAGACATCGACGGCATGGACGACGATGCAGGAGAAGAACAGGAGCCATCACCCACAGTGCGTTGGACAGCCACTTCATCACATGACATATACATGGCGAATACACCCAAACAAAACAACGACGAGGAACGGAAGGATGTAGCAAAGAACAGCTCCATCGAGAAGCAAACAAAGCGTCGGCGTAGGCGCCGCTCTAAATCCCGCCTCGGCAAAACCATCGATAACTGCGAAAGAGAAAATAACACCCCAATCGACTCCAGAGGAAACGCCGACCACATCGATCCAGCGGCAGAGCGGGATGAACTGGCAAACGGCGAATATAGTACGGATCCACTGTCCGAATACGGCGACGCCGAGGATAAAGCTCATCAACCTCCCTCCGAAGAGGAAAACAGTCCAGACGAAGATGCACACATCATCCCGGATAGGCACGTGGAACAAGAGAACCTCCGCAGAATGCTTATTGCCACCGCGAGGAGTCTGAAGAAGCAGAAGCAAAGGCTTAAGGCCGCACAAAATACGCTCAACAGTAGATGGAACAAGATGCTTGACAGTGAAGAAAAGTATGGTGGAAGTTACCACACAAAGAGCTATCCAAAGCGCAAGCTACTTCCTGAATTCGATGATGAGGCCTTAGCGCCCACACAGCTGAAAAATAAAACGACCACCCGGTCGGATCAACCACCTTGTGGCCGCGATAGAGCGGCCAACAAGGCCGCACATAAGTTAGCACACGCTTCACATGATGACTTGCATCAAAGGACCGACATGACCAGATCCATCTACGGATCTAGGAAGCGCGCTCCGGCACAAAATCAAAACCGAATACTTCAACCATCCGAACGCCATGATACACCCAAATACAGGGGTGCCGCACACCCCCTATGTTTCACCGATGAGGTGCTGGACCACGAATTTCTAGAAGGATTCAAACCAGTGAACATAGAGGCGTACGACGAGATCACAGACCCCGGGGTCTGGATTGAGGACTTTACCCTCCATATCCATATGGCTCGCAGAGACGATCTCCACGCCATCAAGTACTTACCCCTCAAGCTTAAAGGACCAGCTCGGCACTAGCTGAAAAGCCTCCCCGAAAACTCAATTGGAAGTTGGGAGGAGCTCGAGGATGCTTTTCGGGCCAATTTTCAAGGGACCTATGTCTGACCTCCGGATGCAGACGATTTTAGTCACATAATTCAACAGCCCGGAGAGTCAGCCCGAAAGCTTTGGAACAGGTTCCTCACCAAGAAAAACCAAATCATCGACTGCCCGGACGCCGAAGCCCTAGCAGCTTTCAAGCACAGCGTCCGAGACGAATGGCTCGCCAGACACCTCAGCCAAGAAAAACAGAGAACAATGGCAGCCCTGACAAGCCTCATGGCCCGTTTCTGCGCAGGCGAAGATAGCTGGTTAGCCCGCAGTAGCACCAGGGACCCAAGCACATCCGAAGTTAGGGATGGCAATGGACAACCACGACGCAGTAAAAGCAAACATCAAAATAAAGAGGACAGCCCAGATAATACGGTGGTAAACGCCGGATTCAGGGGCTCTCGACCAGGTCAGCGGAAAAATCCTTTCAAAGGCTGCAGAGATGGGCTGTCCGGCCTAAACAAGATTCTAGACAAACTATGTCAGATTCATGGCACCCCCGATAAACCTGCAAATCACACCCACAGAGAATGCTGGGTCTTCAAGCAGGCCGGTAAGCTAAACGCCGAACACAAGGGGAGGGAGACATCAAGGGAAGACGAGGACGAGCCTCGACAGCAAAGCACCGGGGGACAGAAAAAATTCCCACCAGAGGTTAAAAGAGTAAACATGATCCAGGTGATGAAGAGGAGAAGCAAACATGCACTCCAAGACACACGCGCCATAGAGCTCGTCCCCCCTAAGTTCAACCCCTGGTTGACCTGCCCGATCACCTTTGATCGCAGGGATCACCTGACAAGTATCCCGGAATGAAGGATTGGCTGCCTTGGTGTGAGACCCAATAGTAAACGGATACCATCTCACACGAGTCCTTATGGACGGCGGTAGTTGTCTTAATCTGATATATCAGGACACAGTCCGCAAAACGGGGATAGAACCGACAAAAATCAGCTACAGTAATACTACCCTCAAGGGAGTAATACCAGGCACAGAGGCCCGCTGCACGGGCTCTATATTACTAGAAGTTGTATTCGGTTCTCCCGACAACTTCCGAAGCGAAAAGTTAAACTTCAACATCGCTCCATTCCGAAGTGGCTATCAACCACTGCTCGGAAGAGCGGCGTTTGCTCGTTTTAACGCAGTACCACACTACGCTTCTCTCATGCTTAAGATGCCCGGTCCACGTGGCACCATCACCATCACCGGAAACATTGAACGATCCCTACAAGTGGAAGAATGTGTGACGGCTTTAACAGCCGAACACTAAATGGCCCCTCCAACCAGAATAAAGGATCGATCGTTAAGACCGCGGACACGGCTAGACGAGTCCGGCGAATTACTAGCTATAACAGCTTAGATAAACCCAAGATTGGTTCGATGGTTATACCCGCACATACGGCACTAGGGGCTTCCCGCATATACTCAGGGCTAGTTCGGCTCAACTTGATGTATTTTGAATTTTAATGGTATATTGAGAATAACCAATTCTTCGGCACGACAACTTTCACCTAAGTTCTTCTCTTTTACAGATGACACTCGTGCTACACCTTTCCAGGATACGACACAATGGAGACACATGCACAGGTGTGCAGCAGGGACCCGCTCAAAGGTTTCTTTTTAGAGTAAGACCCTGTGTCAACCTTTCTTACTGTCTTTTGTTGTTCACATCCTCCGGATATTTTAGTATAACCGAGAAGGACGCTGATGTTATTGGCATTTCGCCACGCCAGAAATATTGCTCGTACCCGGACACTCGGGGTTCATTACTAAGCGCACTATTCAGCCCAGCATATGTTATAAAGACCGAATACCTTAGGGAGTGTTCGGCGTCGCGAGTTTGGCCTTATATGCATCACCTCTGAATCATGTCTTTGGTCAAATGTTGGGTTTGCACGGCTCCCGTGTTTTTCTACCTTACGTTCCGCTCTATCAGCTAAGGTGCCACCGGGAGAACTACTACGATTGTGCCCGGTTCATCCGGATGAGCACCTCAGTAGAGAAAGCTGAAAACTGACTGTCATGATAAAGCGCGAGATTGGTCAACCACTCGATGACTTAGTGGAATCTTCGAGATTCCTCCGCATTAACAAAGGGTCATTTCCAGGTCATGTATGTACGCGCCCCGTATTCGGGCGAGCGCAGAGGTACCAGGGGCTATATAGTAGCCCCATTGTCAAACTCCTATGGCTAAGTGAAAGTGTTAAAGCAATATAGTCCGATTGCCTAGTTCGCTGCGCTATTGCCTCCTTAATGGACCAAGACGTTGGATCAAGTGTGAATACGCGTTCTTTGCGAACACCCCCGCATTATATGCGTGGGGGCTGAAGCCAACGACTGTAAACTTTCAGGTTATATAAATATATACATAAACAGCCGCACAGGAGGCATCATAATACTTTCAGGCACAAGTATAAACTCAGCCATTATAATTTAATAAAACATTGTTTTTACAATGGGAATACATGTCGCTAGAACATAATATTCTTTGAGCACTGAGCCTCTATCGAACCAGCGCCTTCAAGACCTCTTCAAAGTAGTGCTCGACAGCTACTCGGCCCATGGCCTAACTCTGGGTTGCAATAGCGGTGGCCTCCATATCCACCTAGTATGTCTTAACACGGATAAGTGCCATCCGCGCACCTTCTATGCACGCTGACCTCTTCATAGCGTCAATGCCTGGAACAACACCAAGGAACTCTCCCACTAAAGCAAAACAACTATTTGGCCTCGGTCCTTCCAGCCACAGATGATCCACAACAGATCTCATGGCAAGCCCGGACAACCTATGGAGCTCGGCCCACTCGGCCATTCGCTCATTCAAAAGCAGCGGACGCACTGGAACATGGAATTGTGACCAGAAGAGCCTTTCCACTTCACGATCTTTTTGATCCTCGAAGTACGCGGCCGCATCAGCAGCACTGGCTGCGAAATCCACGTATGCGTCTGCCGAACTCCATAGTTGATCAACAAGGACACACTTTGGAACTCCGAACTTCGTCCGCAACAAAAAGGGCTTCTGAGGGAGTCCCGGACTAGGGGGTGTCCGGATAGCTGGACTATCATCACGGCCGGACTCCAAGACTATGAAGATACAAGATTGAAGACTTCGTCCCGTGTCCGGATGGGACTTTCCTTGGCGTGGAAGGCAAGCTTGGCGATACGGATATGTAGATCTCCTACCATTGTAACCGACTCTGTGTAACCCTAACCTATCCGGCGTCTATATAAACTGGAGGGTTTTAGTCCGTAGGACGAACAACAATCATACCATAGGCTAGCTTCTAGGGTTTAGCCTCCTTGATCTCGTGGTAGATCTACTCTTGTACTACCCATATCATCAATATTAATGAAGGAGTAAGGTATTACCTCCATCGAGAGGGCCCGAACCTGGGTAAAAACATCGTGTCCCTTGTCTCCTGTTACCATCCGCCTAGACGCACAGTTCGGGATCCGCCGGTTTTGACACCGACATCGGGCATTTGAGGAAGCCCAACATCGGAATATACAAGCCAAGTTCTATAATGAAAATTCCCACTAGTATATGAAAATGATAACTCAAGTGACTCTCTATATGAAAAACATGGTGCTACTCTGAAGCACAAGTGTGGTAAAAGGATAGTAGCATTGCCCCTTCTCTCTTTTTCTTTCATTTTTGGGCTCTCCCTTTTTTTTGCTTTTTTTCGTCCGAAGTCTCATCCTGACTTGTGGGGAATTATAGTCACCATCATCCTTTCCTCAGTAGGACAATTCTCTAAAAATGATGATCATCACACGTTTATTTATTTACAACTCAGTATTATAACTCGATATCTAGAAAAAAGTATGACTCTATAAGAATGCCCCTAGCACTGTACCAGGATGTGCAATGGTCTAGCATAGCAAAGATATCAAAAAATGGATTAGCCATGAAAATATCATGATAGCTATCTTACGATCAAGCAAATCAATATGACAATGAATGCTCAAGTAATGTATATGATGATGATGGAAGTTGCATGGCAATATATCTCAAAATGGCTATGGAAATGCTATGATAGGTGATACATCTCCGTCGTATCTACTTTTCCAAACACTTTTGCCCTTGTTTTGGACTCTAACTTGCATGATTTGAATGGAACTAACCTGGACTGAGGTTGTTTTCAGCAGAATTGCCATGGTGTTATTTTTGTGCAGAAATAAAAGTTCTCGGAATGACCTGAAAATCAACGGAGATTATTTTTGGAAATAATAAAAAATACTGGAAAGAATCAAGGCCAGGGGGCCCACACCCTGTCCAGGAGGGTGGGGGCGCGCCTACCCCCCTGGGCGCGCTCCCCTGCCTCGTGGGAACCCTGGTGCTCCAGCGACCTCAACTCCAACTATATATATTCACGTTCGGGGAGGAAAAAAACCAGAGGGAAGGATTCATCGCGTTTTATGATACGGAGCCGCCGCCAAGCCCTAATCTCTCTCGGGAGGGCTGATCTGGAGTCCGTTCAGGGCTCCATAGAGGGGGATCCATCGCCATCGTCATCATCAACCATCCTCCATCACCAATATCATGATGCTCACCGCCGTGCGTGAGTAATTCCATCGTAGGCTTGCTGGACGGTGATGGGTTGGATGAGATTTATCATGTAATCGAGTTAGTTTTGTTAGGGTTTGATCCCTAGTATCCACTATGTTCCGAGATTGATGTTGCTATGACTTTGCTATGCTTCATGCTTGTCACTAGGGCCCAAGTGCCATGATTTCAGATCTGAACCTATTATGTTTTCATAAATATATGTGAGTTCTTGATCCTATCTTGCAAGTCTATAGTCACCTACTATGTGTTATGATCCGACAACCCCTAAGAGACAATAATCGGGACCACTCCCGGTGATGATCGTAGTTTGAGGAGTTCATGTATTCACTATGTGTTAATGCTTTGGTCCGGTACTCTATTAAAAGGAGGCCTTAATATCCCTTAGTTTCCAATAGGACCCCGCTGCCACGGGAGGGTAGGACGAAAGATGTCATGCAAGTTCTTTTCCATAAGCATGTATGACTATATTCGCAATACATGCCTACATTACTTTGATGAACTGGAGCTAGTTCTATGTCACCCTATGTTATAACTGTTGCATGAATAATCGCATCCGATATAATTCTTCATCAGCGATCCAATGCCTATGAGGTTTTCACATATTGTTCTTCGCTCAGTTACTTTACCATTGCCACTGTTACATTTACTACAAAACTGCTATCGTTACTTTTGGCACTGTTACTGTTACTTCCGTACTACCTTGCTACTAAACACTTTGCTGCAGATATTAAGTTATCCAGGTGTGGTTGAATTGACAACTCAACTGCTAATACTTGAGAATATTCTTTGGCTCCCCTTGTGTTGAATCAATAAATTTGGGTTGAATACTCTATCCTCGAAAACTGTTGCGATCCCCTATACTTGTGGGTTATCAAGACTATTTTTTGGCACCATTGCCGGGGAGCATAGCTCTATTCTTTGAGTCACTTGGGATTTATATCTGCTGGTCACTATGAGGAACTTGAAAGACGAGAAAACCAAAATTTATTCCTCAACTACGAGGGGAGGTGAGGAACTGCCATCTAGCTCTGCACTCAATTCACCTTCTGTTTTAAGTAAACTTGCGACACCTAAACCTACTTCTGCTATTAATTCTGATATGTCGCATGTTATTGATGATGCCACTTCTGCTATGCATGATACTTATGATGAAACTACTTCTATGCTTGCTACTACTGTGCCATTGGGTGAATTTCTTGATGAACAACTTGCTAGGGCTAGAGACAATGAAATTATCTAAACTGATAATATTGATGAAAGTGACGATGAAGATTCTCCCCCTAGATATGAATTGCCTGTTGCGCCTGAGGGTTATGTTATGGATGAAGAAACTGCTAGAAACTTTCTTGCTTGCTATGATAGGAATGATCTTAAGAAATTATTAGCTAAGCTGAAAGAAAAATCTCTGAATGCTAGAATGAAATATGACCCTGCTTTTGCTACTTCACCTATCTTTATTACTGATAAGGATTATGATTTCTCTGTTGATCCTGAGATAATTACTTTGGTTTAATCTGATCCTTTTTATGGCTATGAATATGAAACTGTTGTGGCACTTCTTACTAAATTAAATGATATAGCCACCCTATTCACTAATGATGAGAAAAATCGTTACTACTATATCCTTAAATTATTTCTGTTCTCATTAAAGGGCGATGCTAAAACATGGTTTAATTCTCTTGATCCTGGTTGTGTGCGTATTCCCCAGGATACGATTTACTACTTCTCTGCTAAATATTTTCCCGCTCATAAGAAACAAGCTGCTTTAAGGGAAATATATAATTTTGTGCAAATTGAAGAAGAGAGTCTCCCACAAGCTTGGGGGAGGATTCTCCAATTACTTAATGCTTTGCCTGATCATCATCTCAAGAAAAATGAAATACTTGATATCTTTTATAATGGACTAACCGATTCTTCCAGAGACAACCTGGATAGTTGTGTTGGTTGTGTTTTCAGGGAAAGAACAGTTGATGAAGATGAAATTCTATTGAATAATATGTTGACGAATGAAAACAATTGGACACTCCCTGAACCAACTCCTAAGCCAAATCTGAAGAAAAGGGGTATTCTATTTCTCAGTCCTGAAGATATGCAAGAGGCAAATAAATCTATGAAAGAAAATGGTATTAAAGCTGAAGATGTCAAGAATTTACCTCCTGTTGAAGAAATACATGGCCTTAATTTACCACCTATCAAAGAAATACATGGTCTTGATAACCCGACACAAGTAGTAAAGGTAAATTCTCTCTATAGATATGATAAAGCTGAAATCCCGCCTACTAAGTTTGCTAGCCAATGCTTAGATGAGTTTGATAATTTTATGGTTAAGCAAGAAGATTTCAGTGCTTATTTTGGTAGACAATTAAAACGCAATGCTTATATGATTGAACACTTGAGTGATTATATGTCTAGTGTTAAAGGTGAACTTAAACTCATCAGTAAACCTGCTTCTATGGTTACCACTCAATTAGAAAAAGTGCTTAAAGCTCAAAATGATTTGCTCAATGAATTAAATAATAAGAAGAATGATAATGTTGTTAGAGTTATGACTAGAGGGGGTAAAATGACTCAGGAACCTTTGTATCCTGAGGGCCACCCTAAGAGAATTGAGCAAGATTCTCAAAGAACTAATGTTGATGCACCTAGTCCTTCTAAAAGGAAGAAAAAGAAAAATTATAAGACTTTGCATGCTTCTAGTGAACCTATTGTTGACACACCTGAGAATCCCAATGATATTTCTATTTCTGATGCTGAAACACAATCTGGTAATGAACATGAACCTAGTGATAATGTTAATGATGATGTTCATGTTGATGCTCAAACTAGCAATGATAATGATGTAGAGATTGAACCTGCTGTTGATCTTGATAACCCACAATCAAAGAATCAATGTTATGATAAGAGAGACTTTGTTGCTAGGAAACATGGTAAAGAAAGAGAACCGTGGGTTCAGAAACCCATGCCTTTTCCTCCCAAACCATCCAAGAAAAAGGATGATGAGGATTTTGAGCGCTTTTGCTGAAATGATTAGACCTATCTTTTTGCGTATGCGTTTTACTAATATGATTAAAATGAATCCTTATGCCAAGTATATGAAGGATATTATTACAAATAAAAGAAAGATACCGGAAGCTAAAATTTCCACCATACTTGCTAATTATACTTTTAAGGGTGGAATACCTAAGAAACTAGGAGATCCAGGAGTACCAACTATACCATGCTCCATTAAAATAAACTATGTTAGAACTGCTTTATGTGATCTTGGAGCCGGTGTTAGTGTTACGCCTCTCTCTTTATATCGTAGAGTTGATTTGAATAAGTTAACACCTACTGAAATATCTTTGCAAATGGCCGATAAATCAACTGCTATACATGTCGGCATTTGTGAGGATGTGCCTGTTGTGGTTGCAAACGTTACTATTTTAACGGACTTTGTTATTCTTGATATTCCCGATGACGATAGTATGTCTATTATTCTTGGAAGACCCTTTTTGAATACTGTAGAGGCTGTTATTGATTGCAACAAAGGCAATGTCACTTTTCATGTTAATCGTAACGAGCATACGGTACACTTTCCGAGGAAACAACCTCAAGTCCACAGTATCAATTCTATTGGAAAAATTCCAACTATTACTATTGGAGGTTTTGAATTTCCTCTTCCTACTGTCAAGAAGAAATATGATATTCTTATTGTTGGGGATGTGCATATCCCCGTTGAGGTAACATAGTTTTATTCGAAAATTCTCCGGTTTCATGCAATTCAGAATGAGTTAGTTAACAAGACTTGATCAACCTTGTTAGTGGATTCCTTTTGATGAGCATGAGATGGATGAAGTTAGAAAGCACAACCTTCTGTACCCTTATTTTACTTTCTGTTATTCATATTAAATAAAGAAAAAATAGTATTTTCTGTTAGTTTTCTGAATTATCCGTGCAATAAAAAATACCCTGAAAATAAAAGTTCTCCAAATGCCCCGAAATTGAAATATGATTTTTTCTAGAATATTTGAGAATATCTGGCACTAAGAACACAACAGGGGGAGCAAGCACCTGGCCACGAGGGTCCAGGGAGCGCCCCCTGCCTCGTGGGCCCATGGTGGCTCCCCTCCACTTATTCCATCCACCAAACACTTCTTCTTCCTCCCAAAAAAATCACCAACCAGCTCAAGCACAAGTTCTAGCTCATTTTGCTGCGATTTTCAATCTCCTAGCTCAAAGCTCCACTCGCAAAACTGCTTTGGGGGATTGTTCTTTGGTATGTGACTCCTCCAATGGTCCAATTAGTTTTTGTTCTAGTGTTCTATTCATTGCAAATTTCTGCTGCCTAGGTGACCCTATTCTTGAGCTTGCATGTCAAATTTATATTGTCCCAAGTAGTTCTAATGCATGATATAGTCTCTAGGCACTTGTGGGAGTAGTTGCTATAAATTTTGTTGAGTTTGGTTCACTTTTATTTTAAGTTACCAAAATTTTCAGAAATTTTTCAGAGGAAGAAATATGTTTAGGAAAATGTACCGAGGTGGTTCTTCAAGGAAGCAAGGACCCAGGCCCGCAATACGTGAGCCGGACCATGAGCCACCAAGGGAAGCTCAAGTGCGGCCCTGTGAATGACCGTCAGAAAACTTCATGGTCCGAGCAGGAACTAAGGAGGAATTTGAGGCATATGTGCGTAACACAGATTTGGAGGGCTTCTTGTCAGATAAGTGCCTCCAACATTATTACCTTACTGATTCCTTTGTGAGAAGATTTAGATTTTCATCATCACGCAACTCACACACGGTCCTATTTGATCTTTATGATAAATCCTATACCATGGACCTAGAGGATTTTACTACTGCCTGTAAACTCCCACAATGGGGTAGTCCTAGTGAACCTCGCAAATCTGAGTTTAGAGATTTTATTGCTAGTATCATAGTGGGGGAATCTAGAGAAATAACACAAGCTACCATAGGGAGCACTCATTTCCCTGCTATACATTATTTTGCTCTCTTTATAGGCCGATGCCTAAACGGGAAGGATGAGGCTAGCCACATGTGTGTTCCTGATCTCAGTGTTCTCAGGAGTGCTGTATTAGGAGATAAACAATATAATTTGGGAGCTATTGTTTCGCGTAGGTTGCATAATAACAGTATAAATGCAGATTTGTTTGGTGGAATTTATGCAACGCGTTTAGCTAATTATCATGAGATACCTATTCGTGATAATGATATGGAATTGCCTCCTGCTTATCTAGATTTTAATGCCATGGTTTGCCATCAGTTTGTTGAGAGGAATGAATCGCCTCTCCAGTACCGACTAATCTTTGACAGGCCTCGCGCTGTCAATATTTTTCTGCCTGCTCCTACTCTCTTTGACTTTCAGGCAAAGGGGAGATATGTCATAACCATAGAGGAGGCAAATGAGTACGAGAGGAGGACGAGGACAGCTCGCCTCCAAGCGGCAGCTTATGAGGCAATAGCTGCTGCATCACAGTACGATCCCAGCTACAACTTTGGATATCCGTCAGGCCAGCCGTGGCCATAGACCAACTTAGGCCAAAAGCCTAAGCTTGGGGGAGTACGTATTTCTCACCGACATTACATTCATGTTTACACACTCATTCCTAGTTGTCGGTGCTCATACTTTTTCACTGTAATATCCATGCTAGTTTATTTTCTTTTTCTCACATTCTTCTTGTGTGTTTGATAAACCTTAAGAAAAACCAAAAAAATTAGTTGTAGCTTTTTAGTGAGTTTACTTTCCATGCCTGTAGTAGTAATAATAATTAAAAGAAAACCCAAAAAGATTTCTTGTTCTTCTTTTGCTTGTTGGGGGCTTTCCCGTGTAAATAGTTTTATTTATTTTCTTTTCTTTGGGGGTCGAGAGGAGAAGACCATAATGAAAATGTTGAAGTGGCTCTTATATGCATTATTGTTGATTTAACCAAGAGCCCATATTATCTTGTCCTCTCCTTTGTATCGAATGCCTACAGATTCCAGCTTAGTCCAATGCACGTGCAATATTATTATTATCCACATCATTCGATCATGCAAGTGAAAGGCAATAATGACGATATATGATGGACTGATTGAGATGAGAGAAGCTGGTATGAACTCGACCTCTCTTGTTTTTGTAAATATGATTAGTTTATCGTTCCTGATTCAGACTATTATGAATAAACATGTTTGCAATGAAAATTAGAGATTATAGTTGCTTATGCCATGCTTAATTAGCTAGGAGCTTATAATGGTTTACCTTGCATGTCAACATGCTATTAAAATGGTTGTGATGTGGTATACTAGGGTGGTATCCTCCTTTGAATGACTCAAGTGGCTTGACTTCGCACATGTTCACGCATGTAGTTGAAACAAAATCAACATAGCCTCCACGATATTTATGTTCATGGTGGATTATATCCTACTCATACTTGCACACAATGTTTATTAATTTTAATGCATGTTCATGAATGTTGTCGCTCTCAAGTTGGTCGCTTCTCAGTCTCTTTCTAGCCTTCACTTGTATTAAGCGGGAATACTGCTTGTGCATCCAATCCCTTAAACCCCAAAGTTATTCCATATAGGTCCATCATACCTTCCTATATGCGGTATCTACCTGCCGTTCCAAGTAAATTTGTATGTGCCAAACTCCAAACCTTCAAATGAAATTCTGTTTTGCATGCTCGAATAGCTCATGTATCAACTAGGGATGTCTGTATCTTCCATGCTAGGCGGGTTATTCTCAAGAGGATTGGAATCCGCTCCTCACTCACGAGAAAATGTCTGGTCACCGGGATGCCCAGTCCCATGCTCTAAGCAAATCAAATCAAAATAATTGCCAACAAAACTCCCCCGGGACTCTTGTTAGTTGGAGGCACCCGTTGTTTCGGACAAGCCATGGATTGATGTTTTTTGGTGGAGGGGGAGTATAAACTTTACCATTCTGTTTGGGAACCGCCTATAATGTGTGTAGCATGGAAGATATCGAGATCTCTCGGTTGTTATGTTGACAATGAAAGTATGCCGCTCAATATATTGTTTATCTCTTCTTTAAAACCGAGCTCTGGCACCTCTACAAATCCCTGCTTCCCTCTACGAAGGGCCTATCTATTTACTTTTATGTTGAGTCATCACCCTCTTATTAGAAAGCACCAGCTGGAGAGCACTGCTGTCATTTGCATCCATTACTATTAATTTATATTGATTATGACTATGACTGGATCTCTTTTACCATGAATTACAATGTTTAGTCTGTCCTTGATCTTCAAAGGTGCTCTGCATTTATGTTTTGCGGTCTCAGAAAAGGCTAGCGAGATACCATCTTGTTATATCATATTATGATTGTTTTAAGAAAGTGTTGTCATCCGAGATTTATTATTATTGCTCGCTAGTTGATTATGCCATTGATATAAGTAAACATGAGACCTAAGTGTTATTGTGAATATGGTTAGTTCATAATCTTTGCTGAAAACTTGAATGCTGGCTTTACATATTTACAACAACAAGAGAAAACAAAGTTTGTAAAAGTTTTTCTTTATCACTTTCAGTTTATCAACTGAATTGCTTGAGGACAAGCAAAGGTTTAAGCTTGGGGGAGTTGATACGTCTCCGTCGTATCTACTTTTCCAAACACTTTTGCCCTTGTTTTGGACTCTAACTTGCATGATTTGAATGGAACTAACCCGGACTGACGCTGATTTCAGCAGAGTTGCCATGGTGTTATTTTTGTGCAGAAATAAAGTTCTCGGAATGACCTGAAAATCAACGGAGATTATTTTTGGAAATAATAAAAAAATACTGGTGAAAGAATCTAGGCCAGGGAGTCCACACTCTGTCCACGAGGGTGGGGGCACGCCTACCCCCTGGGCGCGCCCCTACCTCGTGGGACCGCTGGTGCTCCACCGACCTCAACTCCAACTCTATATATTCACGTTCGAGGAGAAAAAAACCAGAGAGAAGGATTCATCGCGTTTTACGATACGGAGCCGCTGTCAAGCCCTAATCTCTCTCGGGAGGGCTGATCTGGAGTTTGTACGGGGCTCCGTAGAGGGGGATCCCTCGCCATCATCATCATCAACCATCCTCCATCAGCAATTTCATGATGCTCACCGCCGTGCGTGAGTAATTCCATCGTAGGCTTGCTGGACGGTGATGGGTTGGATGAGATTTATCATGTAATCGAGTTAGTTTTGTTAGGGTTGATCCCTAGTATCCACTATGTTCTGAGATTGATGTTGCTACCACTTTGCTATTCTTAATGCTTGTCACTAGGGCCCGAGTGCCATGATTTTAGATCTGAACCTATTATGCTTTCATAAATATATGTGAGTTCTTGATCCTATCTTGCAAGTCTATAGTCACCTACTATGTGTTATGATCTGGCAACCCCGAAGTGAGAATAATCGGGACCACTCCCGGTGATGATTGTAGTTTGAGGAGTTCATGTATTCACTATGTGTTCATGCTTTGGTCCGGTACTCTATTAAAAGGAGGCCTTAATATCCCTTAGTTTCCAATAGGACCCCACTGCCACGGGAGGGTAGGACAAAATATGTCATGCAATTTCTTTTCCATAAGCACGTATGACTATATTCGCAATACATGCCCACTTTACATTGATGAACTGGAGCTAGTTCTGTGTCACCCTATGTTATAACTGTTGCATGAATAATTGCATCCGATATAATTCTCCATCACCGATCCAATGCCTACGAGCTTTTCACATATTGTTCTTCGCTTAGTTACTTTACCATTGCCACTGTTACAATTACAACAAAACTGCTATCGTTACTTTTGCCACTGTTACCGTTACTTCCATATTACCTTGCTACTGAACACTTTGCTGCAGATATTAAGTTATCCAAGTGTGGTTGAATTTACAACTCAACTACTAATACTTGAGAATATTCTTTGGCTCGCCTTGTGTCGAATCAATAAATTTGGGTTGAATATTGTACCCTCAAAAACTGTTGCGATCCCCTATACTTGTGGGTTATCAATAGGTAGGTATGGTGACTGTTTTGAGGAAGATATAAGGAGGCTTATGTGTGATATAGCGTATCATATCACGGGGTTTGGATGCACCGGCGAAGTTTGCACCGACTCTCGAGGTGAGAAAGGCCAATGCACGGTACCGAAGAGGCTAGCAATGATGGAAAGGCGAGAGTGCATATAATGCATGGACACAACATTAGTCATAAAGAACTCACATACTTATTGCAAAGGTTTATTAGCCATCAAAACAAAGTACTAATACGCATGCTTCTAGGGGGATAAATTGGTAGGAAAAGACCATCGCTCATTCCCGACTACCACTCATAAGGAAGACAATCAAAAATAAATGCGTGCATGCTTTGGCTTCATCACATAATGGTTCACCATACGTGCATGCTTCAGGAATCACAAACCTTAACACAATTATTTCTACCAATCCACAATTACTCACTAGCATGACTCTACTATCACCATCTTTATATCACAAGACTATTGCAAGGAATCAAACATATCATATTCAGTGATGTAGAAGTTTAATGTAGGATTTTATGACTAACCATGTGAATGACCAATTCTTGTGAACTCTATAAATAGATATAAGTGAAGCATGAGGGTTTAATTCTTTCTACAAAAGATATGCCCATGCTCTAACAAATATAACTGAAGAAAAATAGCATCCTAAAAATGGTGGGTTTTTATGTGTATAGAAACAGGCAATCCAAACTTCAAATGATATAAGTGAAGCACATTAAGCATTCTATAAAGCCATACTCAAAAGATATAAGTGAAGTGCAAAGAGCATCATGTAAATCAACCAAGGACTATCTCATACTAGCATGGTGTATAATAGAAAAAGGAAAAATAAACACAAAAGTCCCTCCAAGAATTTACGTATATCATGTGACGAATAAAAATATAGCTCCAGGTAAAATTACCGATGGTCGTTAGAAGAAAGAGGGGATTCCTTCCGGGGCATCCCCAAGCTTAGTTGCTTGGGAGTCCTTGAATATTACCTTGGGGTGCCTCGAGCATCCACATGATTAGGCTATTTCCACTCCTTATTCCTTCATCCGTCGTGATCTTACCCGAAACTTGAAAACTTTAATTACCCAAAACTTGACAAAATCCTCGTGAGATCCGTTAGTATGATAAAATGAATCACCACTTTAAGTACTGTCACAAACCGTTTCATATTTTGTTTTTGCATTCCAGCTACTGTATTATAACTTCCCCTTGTCTTATACCACTGATAAAATCGATAGTTTCATCAAAACTAGCAAAACAATGCATCAAAAACAGAATCTGTCTTAAATAGGACAGTCTGTAGTAATTTGAACATTCACCATACTTCTATAACTCCAAAAATTCTGAAGTACTAGGACAAAATAAAACATTTCCATAGAAGTATTGTGTAAAAATTTCAGAAACTTTTGACATTCCAGTAAAAAAAATGTAAATTCACGCACTACATCAAAGTTTCTGTTTTTGCACTTCACATACCAAACAAGCAATATAATCATCCTAAAGGCAAATCTTAGCACATTATTCTTATAATACAATGGATTTGTACAAGGGGATAATTATTTTTGTTGAAAAGTTTCTGTAATTCAAGATTTGCAAAGTTTCCATGGGCATGAACAAAGTTCAAGGAGCTCCCCCACTTCAACGGTGCTTGTCCTTCTTACTTCCACTTTTATTTTTCAAAAGTTTTAGGTTACCCACTTTTTGTTTTGTTTTTAAACTTACAAAAACACTCAACAGAAATAAATGACTCTCTAAATGTTCCGGGTTGTCTCCCTGGCAGCGCTTTCTTTAAAGCCATTAAGCTAGGCATATAGTGCTCAAGTAATGGATCCAACCGGATCCCAAGGTATATCAAAGCAAATTTTAATTAACATAGATTTGTGACTTAGCAGTGAGCACAAAGTAACATATATAATGCAAAAACAAAGTCTAACTCTCTTCCTCTGCATCGACATGTCATAAAAGAATAATTCATGCACATCAAGTAAAGGCCAATGCGTAGTATAAACAATTTCTTGCAATTTTATCGAATTGGAAACATAGAGAGGCGGAGATGTAGTTCCTCTCTCATAATAATTGCAAGTAGGATCAACAAGCACATGCATATTATATTTATCAATATCATCATGTGTAGTAGTAAAACGCAACCCGTCAATATAATCCTTAGTAAGCGCGAACTTCTCTGATATATTGTAGTTGTGAGAATTCAAAAATATAATAGGACTATCATGCCTGGGTGCAAATAGCAACAATTTCATGCTGAACATAAGGAACTATAGCAAGTTCATCTCCATAAGCATAATTCATATTGGCATCATGGCCACAAGCATAGCAAGCATCAAGTTTATCAAAAAGGGATATTTCAAACGAATACAAGGGATCATAGCAATCATACTTCAGTAAGCACGAAGGGACACTACTACTTACCAATAGCGCCCGGCAAAAAAACGCGCTGCAGCTAAGTTTATAGCAGTAGCGCGTCTGAAGAAAGAAGCGCTACTACTACAATTCCCATACTATTCTCGTCGGGATAGGAATAGTAGCAGCAAGCTTATGCAAAGCGCGCTGATGCTAAGATGGTTGTAGCAGCGTGTTTTACGCGGAAAGCGCTACTGCTAATGAAAATAAAATAAAATGAAAAACACATAGAAAAGTAAATGAAAATGAAAGAAATAGAAAAAGGGGAAAGGAAAAAAAAGAAAACGTGAAGGGAAATAAATGAAAAATAAAAATAAAGGAGAAAGGTGTAACAGCAGCGTGCTTTCAGGACAAGCGCTATAGGTAACGTAGCAGTAGCACATTTTGTCAGCCAACGCTATAGGTAATGTACTAGTAGCGCTTTTCTGGGCCACGCTACTGCTATTCTTGACTTAACCACGCGGTTCTTCTTCCTTTCGGCCACTTCCCCCAAATCCCCCCTCGATCTGCTGTCGTTGCCGTCGTCGCCCTACATCACCGTCGACTGCCGTGCGCTCTCCCATCACCCTCCGCACGCCCTCTGCTACCCTCGGTTGCCGCCGTTGTCGTCACCCTACATCGCCGCCCTCCACCGCGCGCCCGAGCCCCGACCCCGACCTCCACGCCGCGTGCCCCTCCCGTGGCCGCTCCCTTACTCCGCCGGCGCCCAAGGTGAGCACGCCTACACCTCCTCCTCCTCCTCCCATACCTCTGCCTAGCTAGGGTTCCTAGGGTTCATCAAACTTTAGGGTTCATCTAATTCTTTAGGGTTCATCAAATTAGCTACTACTTGTAGATAATCAAGTAGTTATATAGTTGTTGTGCACCCAATGTAGTTAAGTAAATATAACTGTAAACTAGATGTTAATTAGGGCAGTAGTTGTAGATGCTTAAGTAGTTTTTAGGACAAATTCCTAGGGTTCATCAATGGGTGCTTAAGTAGTTGTAGATGCTTAAGTACCAAGCTAGGGTTCATCTAATTAGTTAGTACTTGTAGATGCTTAATAACTAGGGCAGTAGGGTTTAACAAGATGTTTGTCAGAACCCTAGAATTTGGTTTGTAGAAAGTCACATCTGCATCCAGGCATCATATTTAAATTTCTGAGACTTGAACTGAGGATTGTTGAAGCCTCAAAACTTTAATTAAAAGGAGGGCAAAGAACCCTGGAAAATGCATTCAATGTTTCCAAAATGGCCTCAAATAATGTTGGTTATTTTTGGCAAGGCTTTTGCACCAAACCAAAAACAATGAACATTTGTAAGGAATATTTTGGGCACTGGATTTAAATCATTATTGTATTTGAATTTGGATTTATATTCATAATATATGGGCTATATTTTCAAATCACTTTGAAATGTTTTAGGTGTTGTTGGAAAAGTCCATCTAGCAACATAAAATTATTCAAGGGATATTTGGCACTGTTTTGAATTTGTTTAAACATGAAAACAGTGGCACAGTATAAAAAAACAGAAAGAAGAATAATAGAAGAATAATAGAAGGTAGAAACCTACCTGGCCTTACCTCGCTAGCCCAGTAGGAGGCCCAACCCCACCAGCACACGTCAGTCGTCGTCCTCCTGGCGTCAGGAGGACGAGGGCACGCGCCACCTCCACCCTGCCTGCTTCACCCCCGACGGCCTAGACGGCCCTGGAGAGGCCACACTACCCTCGCAGAACCCTCTCGAGTTCTCTCCTCTCCGCTACCACTCCCTCTCTCTCGCACCTGAGCGCACCCATCGCCGCTGCTCGCTGCCACCGCGCTCTCCGGCCACCCCCAGCCTTGTAGCCATATCCGGGAGATCCTCTACGACCTCCTCTTCGATCTCGAGGAGCCACACATTGCCGGAAGCAGTGGAGCCTCGCCATCGAGCTCGACCCTGCCGCCTCTGCACTGAGATCGCCAGTGACCGTACGCCATCCCCGATGCCTCTCCGAGCCTGCTGAGCTCCGCCTCGACTCCGCCGTGAGCACCTCGTCATTTCACCTCACTTCTCTTTCTCGATTGCATGTCGTAGCTGCACTAACCACCAGACCCGAGAGCTCACCACCGCACGCCCTTTTCGCCGTCATGGCCAGGACAACCGCAGCTCGCGCCCGCGCATGTCACCGCGCTTGGCAGCCTCCCAGAAGACCAACGCCGCCACCCGCAGCTCCTGCCATGTTCCGCAGCAGCCCGCTTGAACCTGGCCGTGCTCCGGCCACCGCCCCGAGCTCGTTTCCAGCGAGCTCACGCCATCCCCGCCTCTATTGTTTGCTCCAAACGATGCGGACGAGCCCCGGCTCCTCGCCCGTGGCCTTCGTCACCCAAATGGTCGCTGGAGCGACGATCCCGATGAGCTCCATCACGTTCAGCCTCGCCGGTGGCTTAACACCGGTCAAACGCCCAGTTAGCACTAACCTAATGACCCTCTGGGTCAATGACAGATGGGCCCCGGCGCCCCTAATCTTTAGTTAGGCTAATTTAGACCCCCTGTTAACCCTAAGTCACTGACGTGTGGACCCCGCGCATCAGGTTTGACCTGGTCAGCGCTGTTGACTTGCTGACACAAGCATGACGTAGTGCTGACGCAGTAATTGATTTTCTGGATTTAAAGTAAATCGGGAAATTCTAGAAAATTAGCAGAACTTCTAAAATTCACAGAAATTAAACCGCAACACCAAATGAAATAAGTTATATATGAAAAATGATCAGAAAAATCCAACGAATCTGTTTATATCATGTTCATGCATGTTTGAGCAAGTTAACGCCACTATTTATGATAAAACATGATTAGGGTAAATTTGAAAAATAGGTTAGGAGTTGGAATTTGATGTAGATTGAATTCCACTTCAATTAAAATGAATTGCTGTTGCATGAGCTCAATTCAATACCTTAATATGTCATATCATTCATTTGCTTGTGCATTGCATTGTATTGAATGTTGTTTCTATTCCTTTGTCGGTGTTGTTCCCCCTCAGTAGACGTATGTTTCGACGATGAGTTCGATGACACCGATGAAGAGCTATACTATCTTCAGAAGTGCGAGGCAAGCAAAGTCCCCCTTGTTCATTCCGATACAATCCCACTCTCTCACTCCTCCTCTCTTTTACTGCATTATGACAACAATGATTCATCTGTTACATGTTGCGGTAGTTGAACCCCTTTCCTATGCATGACCTCTGTTTGCCACAGTAAATAGATGGAAATCCACTAGCATGAGCAGGAGCTGTTTGAGCCCTGATGCTCCTACTCATTCATGCTTGTTGTCATGCCTGCTACTACTTAGAGTTGAGTCAGGTCTGATTCATCAGGGATGAATTGGAATGTGGTGAACATGTCCTACTGTTGAGAGCTAAGTGTGTGAACACGATTTGGTAAAGGTAGCGATGAGATGCCATGTAGTAGTACATGGTGGTTTGTCTCATTGAAACCGTCCTCAGGAACTGAGTTCTGTGTTTGTGATCCATGAACAGCTACTACCACACATTGGAATGCTTAAGTGCCCCTCTCGACTTAATAAACGCCTTAATCTCTGTCCAGGAGTTGCAACTAGTTTCTGGTGTTTGTTGGTTGTGTTAGTAGTCTACCAAGTGGCACCCGGTACAGGTGGCTTGGGACAGACTAGGCACCGTGGCCGGGTGTACCAAGCGTCGCCCGTTTGGTGGGCTTGGGAACCATGTACACATCGTTTGGGGCCGTGAGCGACACCCCGGCCGGATCTCCTTGCGGATGGAACCCGAATAGGCGATAAACCTGGACTAGAGACTTGCGTGGTTACTCAGGTCGTGGTCGAAACCCTCGCCAGGCTTCCGCTTGAAGGTTGCCGAGATACATGACGTGTACATGGCGATAAGTAACGAGAGCGTGTGGGAAGAAGCACACCCCTGCAGGGTTATAAATGATCTATTCGAATAGTCGCGTCCACGGTAAAGGACTTCTGGGTTGCTTATATAGTTCATAGACAAGTGAAAGTGGATACTCTAAAATGCGAAAGATAAGCATGAGTGCTATGGATGGCCTTCTCGTAGGGAGACGGGAGCGGAACCATAGTGGTGTATTGATATGGTGAATATGTGAACTCTTGTGCGCCACCTCAAAAAATTTACCAGCAGTCGTAGTTCAGGATAGCCACTGAGTCAAAGCTGGCTTGCTCAAGTTAAACTCCACCACCCCCTTTGTTGATACTGATGCATATGTAGCTAGTTCTGCAGAGAGACTTCAGCCTCATTAGTAGTTCCGCATGGACATCGGTGTTTAGCTGGTTACCTTAGCTATGATCTTGTGCCCTCGGCAGAGTATTGTAGATAGTCAGGCTTCTCAGCCTTTTTCATTTGTAGTTGTCTGTACTCAGACAAGTTAAGCTTCCGCATGTGCTTATTTCTTGTATGACTTGAATGCTGGGTCATCAGACCGATGTTTCTAATATCTGGCTCCTCAGAGCCTAATGAATAAATACTGTGAGATGTAGAGTTCTGTTGTGATGCCATGTTGTATTTGCACATATCGAGCATATTGTGTGTATGATTTTGAAATGCTTGGTATGTGTGGGATCCGACAACCTAGCTGTTTATTCTTGGTAGCCTCTCTTATGGGGAAATGTCTCCTAGTGCTTCCACTGAGCCATGGTAGCTTGCTACTAATCCAGAACACTTAGGCTGGCCGGCATGTGTCCTTCTTCGTTCCTGTGTCTGTCCCTTCGGGGAAATGTCATGCGTTGTTCCTTTAAGTCCTTGTAGCTTGCTACAACTTGGGTTCATACGTTGATGACCAACACGTTCGTTGCTGCGTCATGTATGCCTGTCCCTGTAAGTTAGTGCCACTTTGGATTCACGACTAGTCATGTCAGCCCGGGTTCTTTGTCATATGGATGCTAGCGACACTATTGTATACGTGAGCCAAAAGACGCAAACGGTCCCGGTCCAGGTAAGGTGGCACCCGTGGGAATACCGTGCGTGAGGCCGCAAGGTGATATGATGTGTTACATGCTAGATCGGTGTCACTTAGGATCGGGATCCTGACAGCTTTGTTATTAGAGCCTGACTGCCTGTAGGATTACCAAGCCAAACTGGTCGAAGTTGAGTCTATAAATGCTTTAGTTATATAAGGGAATTGATTGTGGAAGGGAACGTAAGGCTCTTTTTACTCCTTTACCTTATGCCCTTCTGATCCGAGTCATCCTATCTTTCCTACGGTGTTAAGAAACTAGGCTTTCTCTTCTTTCTATCAGGATCACGTGCTACTAATCCGTAGACTCTTAGGATTGATGGATTCAATTCTCAGTTCAGTTCTTACTTATTTCCATGTGTTGACAGTTGATCTCGGGACCTTGCTATTGTGATGTTGATTGGTTATGCCACGATTTTGCAGGATGTCTGAAATATTTTTGAGCATTTACAGTTGTTATGTTGTCCGAGTCATCCTAGGTTTCTAATAGTCTGATGCATTTGAAAATCCTTCCTCCCAGTTCCCGGTGTTCTTTTGGGCTAGATTAAGCACACTAAATGGTCTGTTGAGGTACTCCATTGCCTTGACATATATGCTGGAGCTAGTATTATGACCCTAGGCATCCTAGAGAACCACCTAGTAATCTAGCAATGCTTATATCCCCAGTGTGATGATTCTGGGCACCATTCTCGAAAGCATCTTGTGATGTTATTTAGTTGGTAGGTATTCTATTTCTGGGTTTTGAACCCAATATTCACTCTACTCATTCATGTTGATAGTGTTTGCTACTTCCTTTAGGATATCAGTAACCCTTGGGATAGTCTTTGAGGTCCGTGATATGTCGTTATTCCAATACCATGAACCATTATGGCAGAAGTTCTTTTGAACCAAAAGATCACAACTAGAGTGCTCTTGATGAGTTCTCCATTCTATATTGTGACTCTGCCAGTCCTACCTCTCTGCATGGATTATCCGAAAGAAACCTGTTGAACTTGGTTCGACATATTAATCTATGCATCCACAACTCAGAACGTTATATGCTCGGTGAGTTGTCACTCTTTAGTTGTCTTTTGACCTCCGTCTATCAATTGATAGTAGAGGGTATATCATTGCATTCGTTCATAAAATTCTAATATTCTTGTGGTTCGTCAGGCCATTCTATTTTCGAATGACTAGGAGAAACAAACTCCAGTACCTTATCCATTTCTTCGATTGGGTCAAAGCATTTGTATTCCGCAGATCAAATGCCAATCCAGCCTTTGATCTGTTCTACCTTGGGGTATTACCATCTTTATGTGAGGATTGTCATGAGAATTGCGCCATCTCTTATGAATTCTTGATGTAGTGATACTTCTCTGTAACATCCCAAATTTTCAATTTGGCATGTTATACATAGGTCATCCATGCATATCATATTTTATTGCATTCTCGTTTGCCATCCTAGAAATCCTAAGCAACTCAAGGACCCACAGAGAGAGTTGGGGATTTTCTGATTTCATATTTGAATTTTATCAAATAATGAAGACGAGGATTTTGGATTTTATTATTTTTCTCTCCGGAAAATATTTCATGTTTAATAATAAATGAGAGGAGATAATATGACTTCTCCAAAAATAATTGAAATACCGGAGGAAAAATGTTAAAATCAATATTTGGATTTTATTTTATTTATTCGGAATTTTATTTGCCTAGAGAAAAATTTGCATATATTTAAAATTGCATTTTAGGGGCCAAGAAAAGTTCATCCTGTTCTAAATATTTTATTTAGGCAAAGAAAACTTGTTTAGGCATTTTAGATTTTTATTTATTTTTCTAGGGTTTTTACAATTTTCGTGGAATGTTTTAAAAAAGAATCATACCTGATCGGGCTAAAGGCCCAGCTGAGCAGGTGCCCAGCCCCCGCCGCCTCACTTCTTGGCCACGCCCGCCACTGGACAGAGTCCAAGCCGGACTCCCACCCCGCCGCCTTGCCCTCCTCCAAGCCACCGCCCCCTCTTTAAATACCACCGCGCCTCCCCTCAGAATCACCGCCGCCGCCACCCACCTCGGACCTGATCCGAGCCCGAGCCCGAGGCCGCCGCCTGCCGTCGCCGCCGCCTCGCGTCGCCCGCCCTCGCCGAGTCGCCGCGCCACCCCCCCTCGCCCGCCCTCGCGGACCTGCCGGAGCCGCCGTCCCGCCGGACGACCTCGCCGGAGGTAGCCCTCGTCGCCGTTTTTTTTTAAAAAGAACCCTTTAGGTTTTTTAGAAAACCCTAGCCGTTTTTTTACATAGATCGGTTTTATTTTTTCCGGTTTATTTATCTTGCGAGCGTTCATCCGTTCGTTCGTTTTTACGAACCGTTCGTTCGTTTTTACGAACCGTTCGTCGTTTAGTTTCTACTAACGAACGTTCGTTCGTTTAGCCGTTCGTCGTTTTCTTTTATCAGATCTATTCCGCGATTATTCCGATTGCGATTTCTGATCTGATGTTCGAATTAGTATAACTTTTCGCTCGTTTATCGGAATCAGGCGATTCAAGCGCCTGGAGTTTCATCTCAAAACCCTCTTTCCGAATAGCCAACTTAAATCAGTTTTTTCCTCTGTAAAATTTGACCCTAGTTCGGATTAGTAAACGGATCTTGTTTCTTTCGCCGTTTGAGTTTCGTTGCTCCGTTTGGTTTGATTCTTTTTGCAAACCGGAGTTCTTAAGTTAAACTCTCCGGTCAACCTCTTCCAGTCGAAGTTTCATTTGTGCATCTTTGTTTGTTGCTTATGTATGTATTGTTTGCTTGCGATAGAATTCCTGGAGTGTGAAGCGTGTTACTACGAGTCTCTAGGATTCACGGATTGTCAGCAAGGCAAGTAACATTTGATCATACTCTTTTCATACCCAGTTTTTATGCATTAGTTTCAACCCTCAAACATTGCATTGTTAGGATGTCATTAAATTGTGGGTTGGGAAGTAGATGATGAGGTAGGAACCTAATGCCCTGATACAATCAAACCCTTGGGAGTTACTTCTACGTTATGCTTATATTGATATGCTATGCTCGTAGACGTGGTTTGGGTTTGAGAGATATTCATGACAGATGTGAGATTGTTAATTAATGGTTTACTTTAAGGTGGCAACTTAAATACACATCTGGGTGGATTGAGGCACCTGGGGAACCCAGTGTTGTCTGTTTTATTTTTGGAAATCCCGGGGTACCCGTGTGATTTTCCTATGGACTGCCACCCAGGCTCAAAGGGAACTGAGATTATTCATGCTAGAAACTTCCGTGTGCAGCCACAAGCTATTATGGGCTCTAGCATAGTGGAGTAAGTTACGTGAAGCTCTCGAAGAGGTAGATCAGCAGGTAGTGGGTTTTTGTAGGTTTGGTATGATCTATCCGGAGTAGAGAGTTAATGTTTCTGAAAGACTGTGTCTCGGTCATCCGTTTCTCAAACACCATGTAGTGCGAGAAATCAACGGAGGCGATCGAGTCTTGTGGGGAAAAGTGCGCAAACCTCTGCAGAGTGTACAATCTAATCATGGTTAGCCGTGTCCCCGGTTATGGACAATTTTGAGTATCTAGTACTTGAGTATTCACATGTATCTCATCACTCTTAATTAATATTGTTTGGTTGTTAACCACTTTAATTGGGATTGAGTTGGGGTTATACCTTCTCAATGATGTTTCAACCACCATGATAGTTAAATTAAAATTTATTTCCTTTGATGTAGGGAAAAATTGGCTTTTTGCAAAACTGTAACCATAGAGCTTTCCACCAGCCATATATGCATGTAGTATAGCTTATTCTTTCATTACTCTCTATGTGTTACATTGCCAGCATATTCCATGTGCTGACCCGTTTTCGGGCTGCAATGTATTATGTTGCAGACTTTTCAGACGAGGAGTAAGGTTCGATAGGTCGTTGCCGTGCAGCTCAGTTATGCCGTTGGAGTTGATGGACTCACTTTATCTTCCAAGCCTTCGCTGTTATCGCATTAGATGGCCTTAAGCCATATTATTGTAATAAGTTCTCTTTTGAGACATTCGATGTAATAAGTGTGTGATTGCTACTCTGTTATAAATCCTTCTAGTACTGTGTGTGTCAGCATTACCGATCTAGGGATGACACGAAAGCACAGAGACTTGACCATCTGAGGTCGGGTCGCTACATTCTCACCATCGTTGTTCATTCCTCGGTCCCCGTGTTGTTGCAACCGGAATACTGACAAGTGAATTGTGATGTGTGAAATCAATACTCCTAGCAACTCTGTTGCTTGATAGTTAATGGAAAATATTCTCATTCTTAGCGAGCTAGTTATTGAATCATCATCCTAAGATTGATCGTGTTACATAGTCCATATTTCCTGGTGCATTATTTGTTCAAAGAGTTAGGATTGTTTCAATTCCTTGCTTATTTGATCACATCATCTTGCCTCGGAAGCAAGATTTCTCCCAAGCTTAATGAAATATCGGTGGTTCGTGATGTTCTGAATATCCTCTCGGAAGTATCACCAGGTTGTCCCCTGACCGTTATGTTGAGCTCGCGATCAAGTTGGTTTTCTTATAAACCACCCCTTCTCCAAGAATCCGTGTTGGATATCCCTGAGCTAGTTGGTTGAGCTAGACAACAACTTGGAGAGTTGGAAGGTAAAAGCTTTGCTTAACATAGTTCATTCCAAAGGGATATCTTTGTGTTTGTGTGTGTTGAAGAGAGATGATATCGTCATTGATTGATCCTTGTGATCAATTGTTGGATCTGTTGTCTTGTCCAAACTTTGACTTGATTATGGGCTATCGTCAAGTCAAATCAGAACGAACGATGTTTGTAATGTTGTCTTACTCGTGGTTGATCCCTCGAGCATACACCATTACATCTTTTGGTCTGACCAATGCTATCACCTTGTTCACATAATTGTGGAATTCCATTTATATGGAAACCTGGATGAATTGTTGTTGAGCCCATCGACAACATTCCTATCTTCTCCATGATTTGTTGGACATTAAGCTAGTGTTGGAAACTTTTATAAGCATTATCTTCATGTCCCGTTCATGAAGCATATGTTCGGTTGAAAGAAGTGACTTCCTCTAATACATGTGCATTTATTGCAAGTTGCTGTCGTGAATTCGAGAAAGTCAATGTTGCTTCCTATGGAATCTTCCCAAGTCAGTCATGCATGTGTGAAGTATACTTTGGTTTCTGAGATTAGCTACCTCCATTCCACATGTATTTCCTAGCACACCAAGCCACTAACTGATTTGTTCAAGGAGAAGAAGTTTCTTATTAAGAGCTAGACTTACGCAAGGACTTCGATATCCTCGATGATGGTTCCCCACCTGAACTCGGTAGTGTTTCATTATAAGACTACTATGTGGTCATGCTTGTCTTGGACAGCGTGTTCATAGGTTTGTAGCAGAACCAACTCATATTTTGGAGCTTGCTATCATAGTTCATTTCCAAGAATCTCGCAACACCATCTCGTCGGTTTGTGTTGCAAACTTTTTTTCAGACATGCTATCTGAAATATCTTGTTTCCAACCACATCTGAATCTGAGGCAAATATGATGGTTGGAACTTTTCCTAGATCTATGATGTAGGTCCCGACAAGGTCGATGCTCTGGCCGACACACCTAGCCGGAAGATCTATTATTGTAGCTTCTTTATTAAGCAATTTCACCATCTTCACCATGAGGATCTCGTGCGACTTATTCTAGAAGTTGTTCCTTATGGATTTTGTGCTTCCGAGGCCCGACCTATACTTGATGGCCATATTAATGCTTTTAAGCATGATTGTGATATCTAGTACATCAAGGGAAACATTAGAAGCGGAGTGCTAAATGTCTCTCGGTCGATCATCCGGGTTTTGTTCCTTGGCATTGCTAAGGACAAATCTGAGAAAGTGTTGTCTTCCTTTGCATCTGCATCGTCCATCACTATTCATCATGGTAGTATGATGTGTTGCCATGATCCTCGACATGGATGTTGGTAAGACCTTGATGAGTAAGGCAATGCTCAAGTTCTTGAGAGCACGCTCAACCACTGGGTTATATCCTCGGCATCATCTAGTATGTAGTTGTCTTATAACTCTAGTTCTCTCTCCAAACCGGGTATGCCATTTCTTCGAACTCATACAAATGATCATTTGTGATTTTCCTTCGGCTGGTTTAGAGATTTTCAATGATCTATGCATCAAAAGTAATTATCTTTGCCACTTAAGTGATTAATTCTACAGTTCAACTCCCCTGAGGTGCCCTGTTACGAGATCATGGCAATTATCTCCTCGCAACTTTGAAACCATGCACCATATTACTCAAGCATGGAATTGTTGCCTACCAACTTGAATCCTTGTCATCTACTTCTGCCCATTGCACTTGATGTGTGATTTATTCCTCAACTCAAGAGATGTCCTTATGTATCACTCCATTAGTTGATCCTAAGTTGCTCAATCTTCGAGGAGATCGATTCCTATAGAGTTTCTTTCTGTCGACATCGTGTTGGACGAAGATCTCGAAAGCAAGGACGTCAAGGTCAATTTGAAGCAATGATTCAACATCTTCAAGAAGGGAAATTGGATCATGAAGATTGTGTTAGCCTGCGTCCCCTCTGTCTTCTTACCTCACGTCTTGAATCTCGGGACGAGATTCTTGTTTAGTGGGGGTGAGTTGTCACAGCCCTAGAATTTTGTTTGTAGATAGTCGCATCTGCATCCATGCATCATATTTACATTTATGAAACTTGAATTGAGGACTGTTGAAGCCTCAAAACTTCAATCAAAATGAGGGCAAAGAACCCTGGAAAATGCATTCAATGTTTCCAAAATGGCCTTAAATAATGTTGGTTATTTTTGGCAAGGCTTTTGCACCAAACCAAAAATAATGAACATTTGTAAGGAATATTTTGGGCACTGAATTTAAATTATTATTGTTTTTGAATTTGGATTTATATTCATAATATATGGGATATATATTCAAATAACTTTGAAACGTTTTATGTGCTGTTGGAAAAGTCCATCTAGCAACATAAAATTATTCAAGGGATATTTGGCACTGTTTAGAATTTGTTTAAATTTGAAAACAATGGCAAAGTATAAAAAATAGAAAGAACAATAATAAAAGGCAGAAACCAACCTGGCCTTACCTAGCCGGCACAGTAGGCGGCCCAACCCCACCAGTCGACGCCAGTCGTCGTCCTCCTGGTGCCAGGAGGACGAGGGCACCCGCTTGACACGCGCGAGCACGCGCCGCGCCACCTCCACCCTGCCTGCTTCACCCCCGATGGCTTAAACGGCCCGGAGAGGCCATGCTACCCCCGTAGAACCCCCTCGAGCTCTCTCGTCTCTGCTACCACTCCCTCTCTCGCACCCGTGCGCACCCACCGCCACCGCTCGCTGCCACCGCGCTCTACAGCCACCCCTAGCCCTGTAGCCATATCCGGGAGATCCTCTATGACCTCCTCTTCGTCCTCGACGAGACACGCATCACCGAAATCAGTGGAGCCTCGCCATCGAGCTCGACCCCGTCGCCTCTGCACCGAGATCGCCGGTGACCGTACACCGTCCCCGATGCCTCCCCGAGCCTGTTAAGCTCCACCTCGACTCTGCCATGAGCACCTCGTCGTTTCCCCTCTCCTCTCTTGCTCGGACCTGAGAGCTCAGCACCGCCTGCCCTTGTCGCCACCGTGGCCAGGGCCACCGCAGCTCGCGCCCGCGCATGTCACCGCGCTTGGCAGCCTCCTAGAAGACCAAGGCCTCCGCCCGCAGCTCCTGCCGTGCACCGCAGCACCCCTCCCGAACCTGGCCGTGCTCCGGCCGCTGCCCCCAGCTCGTTTTCGGCGAGCTCAGGCCACCCCCGCCCCTCTTGTTTGCTCCAAACGACGCGGACGAGCCCTGGCTCCTCGCCCATGGCCTCCGCCGCTCAATTGGTCACTAGAGCGATGATCCCGATGAGCTCCGTCGCGTTCGGCCTCGCTGGCGGCTTAACGCCGATCAAATCCCCAGTTAGCACTAACCTAATGACCCTTTGGGTCAATGACAGATGGGCCCCGGCGCCCCTAATCTTTAGTTAGGCTAATTTAAACCCCCTGTTAACCCTGTGTCACTAACGTGTGGACCACGTGCGTCAGGTTTGACCTGGTCAGTGCTATTAACTTGCTAACGCAAGAATGACGCATTGCTGACGCAGTAATTGATTTTCTGGATTTAAAGTAAATCAGGAAATTCCATAAAATTAGCAAAACTTCAAAAATTCACAGAAATGAAAACGTAACTCCAAATGAAATAAGTTATATTAGAAAAATGATCAGAAAAATCCAAGGAATCTGTTTATGGCATGTTGATGCATGTTTGAGCAAGTCAACTCCACTGTTTAGGATAAAACATGATTAGGGTAAATTTGAAAAATAGGTTAGGAGTTGGAATTTGATGTATTTTGAATTCCACTTCAATTAAAATGATTTGCTGTTGCATTAGCTCAATTCAATACATTTATATGTCATATCATTCATTTGCTTGTGCATTGCATTGAATTGAATATTGTTTCTGTTTGTTTGTCGGTGTTCTTACCCCTCAATAGACGTATGTTTCGACGATGAGTTCGATGACACCGATCAAGAGCTATACTATCTTCAGAAGTGCCAGGCAAGCAAAACCCCCCTTGTTCATTCCGACACAATCCCACTCTCTCCCTCCTGCTCTCTTTTACTGCATTAGGACAACAATGATTCATCTGTTACATGTTGCGGTAGTTGAGCCCCTTTCCTCTGCATGGCCTGTCTTTGCTTCAGTAAATAGATGAAAACCCACAAGCATGAGTAGGAGTTGTTTGAGCCTTGATGTGCCTACTCATTCATGCTTGTTGTCATGCCTGCTACTGCTTGGAGTTGAGTCAGGTCTGATTCATCGGGGATGAATTGGAATGTGGTGAACATGTCCTACTGTTGAGAGGTAAGTGTGTGAACACAATTTGGTAAAGGTAGCGGTGAGAGGCCATGTAGGAGTACATGGTGGGTTGTCTCACTGAAACCATCCTCAGGAACTGAGTTCTGTGTTTGTGATCCACGAACAGCTACTACCACACATTGGAATGCTTATGTGCCCCTCTCGACTTATTAATCGCCTTGATCTCTCCAAGAGTCGCAACTATTTTCTGGTGTTTGTATGTTGTGTTAGTAGTCTACCAAGTGGCACCCGGTACAGGTGGGCTTGGGACAGACTAGGTACCGTGGCCGGGTGTACCAATCGTCGCCCGTTTGGTGGGCTTCGGAACCCTATACACATCGTTTGGGGCCGTGAGCGATACCCCAGCCGGATCTCCTTGCGGATAGAACCCGAATAGGCGATAAACCTGGACTAGAGACATGCGTGGTTACTCAGGTCGTGGCCGACACCCTCGCCAGGCTTCTGGTTGAAGGTTGTCGAGATACATGATGTGTACATGGCGGTAAGCGGCGAGAGCGTGTGTGAAGAAGTACACACCTGGAGGGTTATAAATGATCTATTCGAATAGCCGCGTCCGCGGTAAAGGACCTCTGGGTTGCTTATATAGTTCATAGACAAGTGAAAGTGGATACACTAAAATGCGCAAGATAAGCGTGAGTGCTATCGATGGCCTTCTCGTAGGGAGACGGGAGCAGATCCATAATGGTGTATTAATATTGTGAATATTTGGACTCTTGTGCGCCACCTCAAAAAAGTTACCAGCAGTCGTAGTTCAGGATAGCCACTGATTCAAAGCTGGCTTGCTGCAGTTAAACTCCACCACCCCCTTTGTTGATACTGATGCATATGTAGCTAGTTCTGATGTAAGTCTTGCTGGGTACATTTGTACTCATGTTTGCTTAATATATGTTTTTGCAGAGAGACTTCAGTCTCACTAGTAGTTCCGCATGGACTTCGACGCTTAACGTGTTACCTCAGCTACGATCTTGTGCCCACGGCAGAGTCTTGTAGATAATCAGGCTTCTCAGCCTTTTTCATTTGTAGTTGTCTGTACTCAGACAAGTTAAGCTTCCGCATGTGCTTATTGATTGTATGACTTGAATGTTGGGTCATCAGACCTATGTTTGTAATATCTGGCTCCTCGGAGCCTAATGAATAAATATTCTGAGTTGTAGAGTTTAGTTGTGATGCCAAGTTGTATTTGCACATATCGAGCATATTGTGTGTATGATTTTGAAATGCTTTGTATGTGTGGGATCCGACAACCTAGTTGTTTATTCTTGGTAGCCTCTCTTATGGGGAAATGTCTCCTAGTGATTCCACTGATCCATGGTAGCTTGCTACTGCTCCGGGACACTTAGGCTGGCCGGCATGTGTCCTTCTTCGTTCCTGTGTCTGTCCCTTCGGGGAAATGTCACGTGTTGTTCCTTTAAGTCCTTGTAGCTTGCTACTATTAACGCTCGAAAATGGCATGATCACAAATAGTGACTTGAGGCTATAATGAGATGAGGTTAAAATTATAATTTCATGTCACCAATTGATGGCACTCTTCAAGATGATCGAAATAGATATGAAGATGGTCCAAAATGGAGCTCAGGTGCAAAAGATATGACAATTTCGGAGATACCCGTGTTGACTTCAGAATAGAAAATGGCAGGAAACCGAATTAAGATGGCCTCATAAGGAAAAAGTTGCAACTGAAAAGTTCTTCGTCTCGTCGAAACAGATGATTTTGATATAAAAATCATCTTAATCCGAGGTCGTATGCAAAAGTTACAACCAAAACTGTGCCCTGTAGCAATATTTAGCCGGATCATCCGGGCCGGGGTCCAGCTCATCCGGAAAATTGAAGCACCAAAAACAACAGAAGGTTTATGATGAAGCCGGATGATGTGGGTACAGTCCCGGATGATTCAGGTGCAGGCCGGACAATCCGGGTAGACATTCGGACGTTCGGACAGTTTTTTCTGATGCAGATGTTAGAAAACAGCCCGAAACTCCCTCAAGATGACCTCAAATCGAAAAGTGTTCAACATGAAAGTTGTGCTTCTCGTCGAGAAAGTCGATACTTATGTAAAAACCGTCAAAATCCGAGGTCGTATGTGGATTCTAGAGCCCAAACAGCGAGCTGCTGTCTAAAAACTGGGCTAGGCCGGATCATCCGGGCCTTGAGCCAGACATCCGGGCCGGAGGTCGTGAATAGTCCGTGTTTTGATAGGTTTTGATGATTTGGACGGCTAGGCAAGTCATTTTCTTGTACAGGAAGTCCATCTGCCTCTTATAGAGACAAGAGGTGACGGCCGATTGAACAACAACACACGATCACAAAATCCATCTATTTTTTACCCTAGTTTTACATCTCTCCCTTGTTCTTTCTTTCTCGTTCTTCGTTCGTTCTTTGTATTGAAGGGCAGGGATCCTCGAGGCTCTATGGCGGGCGAACCGACCTAGGGCAGCCATAGCCGCCGCGTGTCCAGGCGGGGACCCTCCCGTGCGCGTGCGGTTTCGGGTCATGAGAAGCACCCGCCGGATTGCTTGCGTACCGCACTTCTGGACGGGTCTCCTTCGACGTGAGCTGCGGTGCATTGATACGTCTCCAACGCATCTATAATTTTTGATTGCTCCATGCTATATTATCTACTGTTTTAGGCAATATTGGGCTTTATTATCCACTTTTATATTATTTTTGGGACTAACGTATTAACCGAAGGCCCAGCCCAGATTTGCTGTTTTATGCCTATTTTAGTGTTTCGAGGAAAAGGAATATCAGACGGAGTCAAAACAGAACGAAATCAACTGGAGAAGTTATTTTTGGAAGGAAACCCACCTCATGGACTTGGACCCCACGTCAGAAGATACGGGAGGTGCTCACGAGGGTGGGGGGCGCGCCCACCCCCCTGGGCGCGCCCCCCTGCCTCGTGGGGCCCCCGTAGCTCCACCGACATTCTCCTTTCACCCATATATATCCACGTACCCTAAAACTTCCAGAACAGAAGATAGATCGGGAGTCCCGCCGCCGCAAGCCTCCAGGACCACCAAAAACCAATCGGGACCCCTTTCCGGTACCATTCCGGAGGGGGGATCCATCTCCGGTGGCCATCTTCATCATCCCGACACTCTCCATGACGAGGAGGGAGTAGTTCACCCTCGGGGCTGAGGGTATGTACCAGTAGCTATGTGTTTGATCTCTCGTGTTCTCGATTTCACGCGATCTTGACGTATCGCGAGCTTTGCTATTGTAGTTGGATCTTAAGATGTTTCTCCCCCTCTACTCTCTTGTGATGAATTGAGTTTCCCCTTTGAAGTTATCTTATCGGATTGAGTCTTTTATGAGAACAATTGATGTTTGTCTTGGTGATCAACTTGCGGGTTTCGTGACATTGGGAACCTATACATAGGGGTTGGCACACGTTCTTGACTCTCCGGTAGAAACTTTGGGGCACTCTTTGAAGTACTTTTATGTTGGTTGGATAAATCTGAGATTGTGTGACGCATATCGTATAATCATGCCCACGGATACTTGAGGTGACAATGGAGTATCTAGGTGACATTAGGGTTTTGGTTGATTTGTGTCTTAAGGTGTTATTCTAGTACGAACTCTTTTATATATTGATCCGAAAGAATAACTTTGAGGTGGTTTCGTACCCTACCATAATCTCTACGTTTGTTCTCCGCTATTAATGGCTTTGGAGTGACTCTTTGTTGCATGTTGAGGGCTTGTTATATGATCTATCTATGTTATTATTGTTGAGAGAACTTGCACTAGCGAAAGTATGAACCCTAGGCCTTGTTTCCTATCATTGCAATACCGTTTACGCTCACTTTTACCGCTTGTTACCTTGCTGTTTTTATATTTTCAGATTACAAAACCTATATCTACCATCCATATTGCACTTGTATCACCATCTCTTCGCCGAACTAGTGCACCTATACAATTTACCATTGTATTGGGTGTGTTGGGGACACAAGAGACTCTTTGTTATTTGGTTGCAGGGTTGCTTGAGAGAGACCATCTTCATCCTACGCCTCTCACGGATTGATAAACCTTAGGTCATCCACTTGAGGGAAATTTGCTACTGTCCTACAAACATGTGCACTTGCAGGCCCAACAACGTCTACAAAAAGAAGGTTGTGTAGTAGACATCAAGCTATTTTCTGGCGCCGTTGCCGGGGAGGCTAGGTAAGTGAAGGTATATCTTTAGATCTTGCAATCGAATCTTTTTGTTTCTTGTTTTATCACTAGTTTAGTTTATAAAAGAAAACTACAAAAAAATGGAATTGAGTTTGTCTCATACGCTTCATCTTTTTAATATCTTTCGTGAGTATGATGGAAAGGAAAATTGTGCCCAAGTGTTAGAAGAAGAATGCATTAAAATGTCTCGCACTAAATCTTTGAATGATGAGCATGATTGCAATGTTGTTAGTATGAATTCCTTGAATATCCATGATGCTAATGATATGCAAAGCCACAAGCATGGGGAAGCTATGTTTGATGAAGATGATATTCTTTGTCCCCCAAGCTTTGATGAGCAAATTTACTATGATCAAAGCATGCCTCCTATCTATGATGACTATTGTGATGACACGTATGCTTTAAAGAATAATGATAACCATGAAACTTGTCATCTTGATCTTAATTTTCAATCATATGATAGTTATTTTGTTGAGTTTGCTCCCACTATTATTCATGAGAAGAAATTTGCTTATGTGGAGAATAATAAAATTTCTATGCAAGTAGATCATGAAAAGAATGATTTAGGTGCTGGTTATATTGTTGAATTAATTCATGATGCTACTGAAAATTATTATGAGGGAGGAACATATGCTTCTACATATTGCAATAATATCAAGTTTCCTCTCTATGTGCTTAAAGTTTTGAAGTTACGCTTGTTTTTCCTTCCTATGCAAGTTGATTATTGTTCCCATAAGTTGTTTGCTCACAAAATCCATATGCATAGGAAGTGGGTTAGACTTAAATGTGCTAGTCATATTCTTCATGATGCTCTCTTTATGTTTCAATTCTTATCTTTTATGTGAGCACCATTGAAATCATAATGCCTAGCTAGGGGCGTTAAACGATAACGCTTGTTGGGAGGCAACCCAATTTTATTTTAGTTTCTTGATTTTTGGTTTTGTTTAGTAACAAATAATCCATCTAGCCTCTGTTTAGATGTGGTTTTATGTTTTAATTAGTGTTTGTGCCAATTAGAACCTTTGGGAAGACTTGGGTGAAGTCTTTATGATCATGCTGTAAAAACAGAAACTTTAGCGCTCACGAGATTAGCTTTAATTTTTTACTGGAGAGTGCTATTTAGTTTATTCTTTTTGCAGATGATTACTAGAAAAATTCCTCAGGTCCACCAATTTATTTTAGAATTTTTGGAGTTCCAGAAGTTTGCGTTAGTTACAGATTACTACAGACTGTTCTGTTTTTGACAGATTCTGTTTTCATTGTGTTGTTTGCTTATTTTGATGAATCTATGGCTAGTAAAATAGTTTATAATCCATAAATAAGTTGGAATACAGTAGGTTTAACACCAATACAAATAAAGAATGAGTTCATTACAGTACCTTGAAGTGGTCTTTTGTTTTCTTTCGCTAACGGAGCTCACGAGTTTTCTGTTAAGTTTTGTGTTGTGAAGTTTTCAAGTTTTGGGTAAAGATTCGATGGATTATGGAACAAGGAGTGGCAAGAGCCTAAGCTTGGGGATGCCCCGGATGGCATCCCCTCTTTCTTCTTCGTTCATCGGTAACTTTATTTGGAGCTATATTTTTATTCACCACATGTTATGTGTTTTGCTTGGAGCGTCATGTCATTTTATTTTGTTAGTGTTTGCTTGCTGTTAGTTAGAATAATTTTTTGCGTATTTAGTTTCAATAAAAAAAGTCAAGGATAGCCTTTACCATGCTTATTTTGCAAGTATACATGTTGCTGTTTGAAAACAGAAAGTTTACCGCTGTTGCAAAAATTCTCTAGAAAAGTCAGAGAGCGGTATAATGTTGAATCTTTTTGCATATTGAGCTCTGATAAATTTATTACAGTGGGAATTTTAGTTCATAATTTTTGGAGTTAGGGAAGTATGATGAATCTTGCATTCTTTACAGACTATACTGTTTTGACAGATTGCTGTTATGTTTGCATTGTTTGCATATGTTTGCTTGTTTAATGATTCTATTTAAGGATAGGAGTATTAAATATGCAGAGGCATTTAGCATGCAATGTTGAATAATAATGTTAGTGATTTGTTATAGTAGAAAATGATAAGGTTTTGCATTGGTTTATACAAACCTATCTCACGAGTTTTTGTTGAGTTTGTTGTGAATGAAGCTTATGATAAAAAGAGAAACCAGGATATGAGAGGAATTAAGGTGTAACGCCCTCGATGCGGCTATATCTCCCACGTGTCGAAGCACGACTTAGAGGCATAACCGCATTGAAAGCAATGTCGCAAGTGAGGTAATCTTCACACAACCCATGTAATACATAAGGGAAAGAGATACATAGTTGGCTTACAGTCGCCACTTCACACAATACATAAATAAACATCCATCATTCAGATTACACTCAAGGTCCGACTACGGAACCAAAATAAAAGAAGATACCCCAAATGCTACACAGATCCCGATCGTCCCAACTGGCTCCACTATCGATCATCGGAAAAGACACATAGTAACGACCACGTTCCTCATCGAACTCCCACTTGAGCTCGTTTGCGCCACCTGACCGCATCGTCGGCACTGCAACTGTTTTGGTAGAATCTGTGAGTCACGGGGACTCAGCAATCTCACACCCGCGAGATCAAGACTATTTAAGCTTATAGGAAGGATAGAGTTGTGAGGTGGAGCTGCAGCAAGCGACTAGCATATATGGTGGCTACATTCGCAAAAGAGAGCGAGAAGAGAAGCAAGGCGCGGTCGTGAAGCTAGTAGCGGTCAAGAAGTGATCCTGAACTACTTACGTCAGACATAACTCCAACACCGTGTTCACTTCCCGGACACCGCCGAGAAGAGACCATCACGGTTACACACGCGGTTGATGTGTATTTTAATTAAGGTCAACTTCGGGTTTTCTACAACCGGACATTAACAAATTCCCATCTGCCTCATAACCGCGGGCACGGCTTTCGAAAGATAATACCCTGCAGGGGTGTCCCAACTTAGCCCATTATAAGCTCTCACGGTCAACGAAGGATATTCCTTCTACCGGCAAGACCCGATCAATCTCGGAATCCCGGACTACAAGACATTTCGACAGCAATAAAACAAGGCCAGCAAAGCCGCCCGAATGTGCCGACAAATCCCGATAGGAGCTGCACATATCTCGTTCTCAGGGCACACCAGATTGTCCAAACTTCCGATAGGCCATCTTAGAGTTGCCCCTGATGGCCACCGGCGGCTGACAGGTTGGACCAGCACTACGAGGAGAACTGGCCCGGGGGTTAAAATAAAGATGACCCTCGGGCTCGCGAAAACCCGGGGGAAAAGGCTTAGGTGGCAAATGGTAAAACCAAAGTTGGGCCTTGCTGGAGGAGTCTTATTCAAATCGAACTGTCAAGGGGTCCCATAAATCACCCAACCGTAAGGAACGCTAAATCAAGGAACATAACACCGGTATGACGGAAACTAGGGTGGCAAGAGTGGAACAAAACACCAGGCATAAGGCCGAGCCTTCCACCCTTTACCAAGTATATAGATGCATTAATTATAGCAGATATATATTGTGATATCCCCAACAAGTAAACATGTTCCAATAAGGGATAACATCTCCATGTTCCAACAAGGAACAACTTCATCTTCACCTGCAACTAGCAATGCTATAAGAGGGGCTGAGCAAAGCGGTAACATAGCCAGTCAATGGTTTGCTAGGAAAGGATGGTTAGGGGCTGACATGGCAAATGGGTGGCATGATAAGCAAGTGATAGGCATCGCAGCATAGGCATAGCAAAAGAGCGAGCATCTAGCATAGCAAAGATAGAAGTGATTTCGAGGGTATGGTCATCTTGCCTGCAAAGTTCTCAGAGTTGTCGAAAGCTTGATCCTCGTAAGCGTTCTCAACAGGTTCCTCGCTCACGTACTCGCCTCCGGCTCTACCCAAAGCAAGAACACAAACAAAGGAACCACAATAAATCACGGTGCAATGCACAAGCAACATGATGCAATATATGGCATGATATGCGGGATGTGATATGCAATGCGATACGCGCTCCGGAAGGAAAATGATAAACCAGGCATCAACTTGGCAAACCAAGTATGCCGCTGAAAGATGAGATGATTTCGTTGAAATCGATATAAAGATCACCGAATCGGATGCATGGTTTGCAAATGACAAGCAAAACAAGAATGGCGCAAATCTGCCATTAACAGCATGATACCACTTAGCAAGCAACAAGAAATTAAGCTACTGCACCCAAACGTACCAACAAAGTATATGGCAGTGATCTACTCAAGATGCTTGACAAAAGATGAACACTGAGCTACGGCTAAAACACAACATAACAGGTCCAAACAAGCATGGCAAAAGTGCAAAACATAACAGCTTCACAGACTTTGAAATTACTGAACATGGCAAAAACAGCATCAGGTAGCAATGTTCAGAGCAAGAAAACAACATGCTACAGGAACTTATAATAGAAAAACAAGGCATGGCATGAATCTACTCAAAGCATAGAACAAAATTCCCTTACTGACCATAAGCCAAAAAGGATCAGAAAATATAGTAACACCCAAGTCAATATAGCAAGTTTCGTTAACAGATTCCGCAACATGGCATGTCAAAAACAGATAACAAGTAGGCATGTTTAAGAGCTCAAAGCACTCACTACAGAGACTTTCATGATAAACTAAGCATACATACATCAATAAGACATGTCATAGAAGACATCCATGGCAAGAACAACATCATAGCATACACGGATCAACTACAACAACCTTGGCAAAATTGAATAACATGTAAACAATCTGCCAGGAAACATTTTATAGCAAAAGTAGAGCTTGATTGACTCAAGCTATGGCACTCCATAATTTCAAACAAAGGCATGGATAGATAGAGCATAACCATATGTTCAAAACATCCTTAATGAAGTATCTCAAAATATTCATGGATCTCTCGGTAGCATCAAGTTAACATGGCATCAAAATATCAGCAAAACAGGGGCTGAAATCAGCAACATCAGGAAGCCTACTTTGCATGCTTGTGCTAGTCACCACATAGATCACAAAAATACATGGCATACACCCCTGGAAAGATGGCATGGCATATTACAAAACACATTTAGGACTCAAGATCATAGGGTGCACACATCAATCATGGCAAAAATGACAAAAGTGCATGTTCTGTTAAGAAACAGAAACTAACATCACATAGCCCTCTTCTAACAGCATTTCGGGCATCAAAATGAGCTCAAATGAAAAAGATGCAATGAGATGAAATGATCTACTCTTCGAGACGAACAATTTGACATATTACACGCACGAAACGGAGCTACGGGTGCAAAGTTATGATGCGTTGAAAATGCCACAAATTATCACAGGATTAAGGACTTAGATGAAAACGGGGGGGAGAGAAAAAGTCAACCGCTCGGGCTCGAGGTGGATCTGAGATCCGAGGCGGATCGAGGGCGGCGGCGGCGCGGCTCGCCGGAGCTCGGGCGGCCGGAGGAGGGAGAGGGGAGGCCGGGCCGGGAGGGGAGGCAGCGCCGGAGGGGTCGACGGGCGGCCGAGGCGCCGGTGCTGGGCACGCACGGGCGCATGAGGCGGGGCGGAGCGGGCGATGTCTGCGTGTGGGCTGGGCGGGCGGCGGGCCGGGAGGAGGCGGGAGGGCCAGCGGTGGGCTCTCGGCCGGGCGGCGGCGACATGTGGCGCTGCCCGATTGGCGGGCTGGCGGCGGATTTCGTCCGCCGGACGGACGTGTCCGGGGCGAGGTAGGGAAGGCTAGGGTTTGTACCGTGATTTGGAATGGGGGGTGTATAAATAGGCATAGAGGAGCTAGGAGAGTCCAAATGAGGTGTAGTTACCACACGATCGTGATCGAACGACGGAGAGCATGGAAGTGACTTAGATGGGTTATTGGGCTGTTTTGGAGGGTGTTGGGCTGCAACTTAAAAGAGGCCTTTGCGAGAGTGCGGTTAACCGTTGGAGTACCAAACGAGCTCCAAATGACCGAAACTTGACAGTGGTCTACCGGTGGTATACCAAGGCCACTTGACAAACCTCGGTCCATTCCGAGAAAGTTTAGTACCGCCACGGAAAAACGTAAAAGGGGACGCCGGGGAAAATAGGAGTGCCGGATTGCAAAAGCAGACAACGGGAAAAATGCTCGGAATCATGAGATTTAACACGTATGCAAATGCGATGCACATGATGACATGATATAAAATGCATGACATGGACAAAATGCAAAATGAAGAAAACCCAACCACGGAGGGAATATCATATCACAATGCCGAAAATGGAAAGAGTTGGAGTTACAATTATGGAAAGTTACATCCGGGGTGTTACAACACTCCACCACTACAAGAGGATCTCGTCCCGAGATCTAGGACTGAAAGAACTCCGGATATTCAGAACGGAGGTGATCCTCGCGCCCCGTGTGGCTTCTCGGTCGGAATGGTGTGACCACTTCACTTTCAGGAATTTGATTGACTTGTTGCGAGTCTTGCGCTCGGTTTTTTCAAGAATAGCAACGGGGTGCTCATGATAAGAGAGATCTTCTTGAAGGTCAATTTCTTCGAAGTTGATAGTGCGTTCAGGAGTCTTGAAGCACTTGCGAAGCTGTGACACATGAAACACATCGTGCACATTCGCGAAGTTGGACGGAAGCTCGAGTTGATAGGCGAGATCGCCTCTTTTGCCAATTATCATGAAAGGACCCACGTATCTAGGGGCAAGCTTCCCTTTGATACCGAAGCGACGAGTGCCTTTCATTGGAGAGACGCGGAGGTAGACATGGTCTCCGATTTCAAAAGCCACATCACGGTGCTTGTCATCATAATAGCTCTTCTGGCGCGATTGCGCGGCTTTGAGATTCTCACGAATGACTTTGCACATTTCTTCGGCTTCTGTGATCAAGTCATTGCCAAGAAGTTGGCGTTCACCTGTCTCGGACCAATTGAGAGGAGTACGTCACTTTCTGCCATAGAGAATTTCGAATGGGGCCTTGCCCGAACTCGCTTGGAAGCTGTTGTTGTAGGAGAACTCGGCATATGGAAGACAATCTTCCCACTTCACACCGAAGGAAATGACACAAGCCCTGAGCATATCTTCAAGGATTTGATTTACTCGCTCGACTTGGCCACTTGTTTGAGGATGGAAAGCTATGCTGAAACGAATGTTGGTGCCCATGGCCTTGATTTCCTTGACTGCCTTGCCCTTGAGTACGCTCTTGCAAGAGTTGCAAAATCATCTGAGCATTGGCATTGGTGGCTGCCATGATAGCTTGCTAGGCCTCCGGAGGCGGAGGTGGAGGTGGAGGGTTCGACTGACTCCCATCATTTCCTTCCGGATTCTGACGCGTTGGCGGAGCCATCCTGAAGAGGGTGACATCCGTTAGCACTTGATAGACAGATAGACAAGTTGAATCAACGGACAGAAATTGCAACATATAGTCTTCACAATAAACATTCAAACAAGGCTGAACGAATGAATTCCAAAAGCGAACATCACACGTCCATTAAGGTGAGAAGCCACTTGATTAAAGGTTGATGAAAAAAAAATAACAAGGTACGACTGGAACAAATAAGTGGTAAGGATTACCCAATCACAAACCAAATATCTGCAGGAAGAAATGCTAAGAGCTACTTGAATCCCACCTATAAACTCCCGAAACTTTCTGGTTATGCAATCTGGTGTTGGGGATACAGGGGACACAAAATATATCACCCAAACTAACAATACCTAGATCCAGCTGTATCCATCCGTCAACACATAACCAAGAAATCCTCGGAAATCGTATACCTCGACCTTCGAAAAGCGTCCGTTATACGAGTCATGGCAATACTCCCGAGCTCGCCCCAGTACTGGGTTATCGGGGTTATCTCACCAACAACTGTACAAAAGAGATTTCGATGTCGGTAGAACTCAGGTATTCCAGAACTGCAACGATAAAATTGTGACGACAACACCTCGGAGCTCAACTCCCCGGGACACTGCCACAACCCCTAAATGTCAGGAGGCACCAAGAACAATGTTCTCGTCACAAAACCATCGGAACGATTCCAAGATACCAGCGTGATCCTAAATTTTTTAGTGAAATTTGAGGAGAGGAGAGTCAAAACTTCTCGTCGGAGACCTCACCAGAGCGACGAATGGACTCGGGAGTAAAAAGAATCCTACTCTCCGATATATATAATCCTAAGACTCAAAACATTTTCCGTTCTAGACTCAACAACGCCAGCAAACAATCAAGTAGGGGCTCCTAAGTCGGGGAAGGCTCTGATTACCAACATAACGCCTCGATGCGGCTATATCTCCCACGTGTCGAAGCACGACTTAGAGGCATAACCGCATTGAAAGCAATGTCGCAAGTGAGGTAATCTTCACACAACCCATGTAATACATAAGGGAAAGAGATACATAGTTGGCTTATAGTCGCCACTTCACACAATACATAAATAAACATCCATCATTCAGATTACACTCAAGGTCCGACTACGGAACAAAAATAAAAGAAGATACCCCAAATGCTACACAGATCCCCGATCGTCCCAACTGGGCTCCACTACTGATCATCAGGAAAAGACACATAGTAACGACCACGTTCCTCATCGAACTCCCACTTGAGCTCGTTTGCGTCACCTGCACCGCATCGTCGGCACTGCAACTGTTTTGGTAGAATCTGTGAGTCACGGGACTCAGCAATCTCACACCCGCGAGATCAAGACTATTTAAGCTTATAGGAAGGATAGAGTTGTGAGGTGGAGCTGCAGCAAGCGACAAGCATATATGGTGGCTACATTCGCAAAAGAGAGCGAGAAGAGAGGCAAGGCGCGGTCGTGAAGCTAGTAGCGATCAAGAAGTGATCCTGAACTACTTACGTCAGACATAACTCCAACACCGTGTTCACTTCCCGGACTCCGCCGAGAAGAGACCATCACGGTTACACACGCGGTTGATGTGTATTTTAATTAAGGTCAACTTCGGGTTTTCTAGAACCGGACATTAACAAATTCCCATCTGCCTCATAACGCATGGGCCCGACTTTGAAAGATAATACCTGCAGGGTGTCCCAACTTAGCCCATTATAAGCTCTCACGGTCAACGAAGGATATTCCTTCTACCGGGAAGACCCGATCAATCTCGGAATACCGGACTACAAGACAATTCGACAGCAATAAAACAAGACTAGCAAAGCCGCCCGAATGTGCTGACAAATCCCGATAGGAGCTGCACATATCTCGTTCTCAGGGCACACCGGATTGTCCAAACTTCCGATAGGCCATCTCAGAGTTACCCCTGATGGCCACCGGCGGCTGACAGGTTGGACCAGCACTCGGAGGAGAACTGGCCTGGGGGTTAAAATAAAGATGACCCTCGGGCTCGCGAAAACCCGGGGGAAAAGGCTTAGGTGGCAAATGGTAAAACCAAAGTTGGGCCTTGCTGGAGGAGTCTTATTCAAAGCGAACTGTCAAGGGGGTCCCATAAATCACCCAACCGTGTAAGGAACGCGAAATCAAGGAACATAACACCGGTATGATGAAAACTAGGGTGGCAAGAGTGGAACAAAACACCAGGCATAAGGCCGAGCCTTCCACCCTTTACCAAGTATATAGATGCATTAATTATAGAAGATATATATTGTGATATCCCCAACAAGTAAACATGTTCCAATAAGGAACAACATCTCCATGTTCCAACAAGGAACAACTTCATTTTCACCTGCAACTAGCAACGCTATAAGAGGGGCTGAGCAAAGCGGTAACATAGCCAATCAACGGTTTGCTAGGAAAGGATGGTTAGGGGCTGACATGGCAAATGGGTGGCATGATAAGCAAGTGATAGGCATCGCAGCATAGGCATAGCAAAAGAGCGAGCATCTAGCATAGCAAATATAGAAGTGATTTCGAGGGTATGGTCATCTTGCCTGCAAAGTTCTCAGAGTTGTCGAAAGCTTGATCCTCGTAAGCGTTCTCAACAGGTTCCTCATTCACGTACTCGTCTCCCGGCTCTACCCAAAGCAAGAACACAAACAAAGGAACCACAATAAATCACGGTGCAATGCACAAGCAACATGATGCAATATATGGCATGATATGCGGGATGTGATATGCAATGCGTATACGCGCTCCGGAAGGAAAATGATAAACCAGGCATCAACTTGGCAAACCAAGTATGCCGCTGGAAAGATGAGATGATTTTGGTTGAAATCGATATAAAGATCACCGGAATCGGATGCGCGGTTTGCAAATGACAAGCAAAACAAGAATGGCGCAAATCTGCCATTAACAGCATGATACCACTTAGCAAGCAACAAGAAATTAAGCTACTGCACCCAAACGTACCAACAAAGTATATGGCAGTGATCTACTCAAGATGCTTGACAAAAGATGAACACTGAGCTACGGCTAAAACACAACATAACAGGTCCAAACAAGCATGACAAAAGTGCAAAACATAACAGCTTCACAGACTTAGTGAAATTACTGAACATGGCAAAAACAGCATCAGGTAGCAATATTCAGAGCAAGAAAACAACATGCTACAGGAACTTATAATAGCAAAACAAGGCATGGCATGAATCTACTCAAAGCATAGAACAAAAGTCCCTTACTGACCATAAGCCAAAAAGGATCAGAAAATATAGTAACACCCAAGTCAATATAGCAAGTTTCGTTAACAGATTCCGCAACATGGCATGTCAAAAACAGATAACAAGTAGGCATGTTTAAGAGCTCGAAGCACTCACTACAGAGACTTTCATGATAAACTAAGCATACATACATCAATAAGACATGGCATAGAAGACATACATGGCAAGAACAACATCATAGCATACACGGATCAACTACAACAACCTTGGCAAAATTGAATAACATGTAAACAATCTGCCAGGAAACATTTTATAGCAAAAGTAGAGCTCGATTGACTCAAGCTATGGCACTCCATAATTGCAAACAAAGGCATGGATGGATAGACCATAACCATATGTTCAAGACATCCTTACTGAAGTATCTCAAAATATGCATGGACCTCTCGGTAGCACCAAGTTAACATGGCATCAAAATATCAAGAAAAGCAAAATGAAATCAGCAACATCGGAAGCCTACTTTGCATGCTTGTGCTAGTCACCACATAGATCACAAAAATACATGGCATACACCCCTGGAAAGATGGCATGGCATAATACAAAACACATGTAGGACTCAAGATCATAGGGTGCACACATCAATCATGGCAAAAATGACAAAAGTGCATGTTCTGTTAAGAAACGGAAACTAACATCACATAGCCCTCTTCTAACAGCATTTCGGGCATCAAGATGATCTCAAATGAAAAAGATGCAATGAGATGAAATGATCTACTCTTCAAGGCGAACATTTTGACATATTACACGCACGAAACGGAGCTACGGGTGCAAAGTTATGATGCGTTGAAAATGCCACAAATTATCACAGATTAAGGACTTGGATGAAAACGGGGGAGAGAAAAGTCAACCGCTCGGGCTCGAGGTGGATCTGAGATCCGAGGCGGATCGAGGCGGCAGTGGGCTGGCTCGCCGGAGCTCGGGCGGCCGGAGGAGGAGAGGGAGGCCGGGCCGGGCGGGAGGCGGTGCCCGAGGGGTCGACGGGCGGCCGAGGCGCTGTGGTGGCGCGGCGGGCGGCAATGCGAAGCGATCTTGCGGGCGGGCGGGGCATGGAAGCGCTTGGCAGGCACAGCGCGGGGCGGGGGGGAGGAGGCGGGAGGGCCCGCGGTGGGCCTCGCTGCCGGGCGGCGGGGTAAGCGCGGCGGCGACACGTGGCGCAGCCCGATTGGCCGGCGGCGGCGGATTTCGTCCGGCCGGACGGACGTGTCCGGGGCGAGGTAGGGAAGGCTAGGGTTTGTACCGTGATTTGGAATGGGGGGGTGTATAAATAGGCATAGAGGGAGCTAGGAGAGTCCAAATGAGGTGTAGTTTTACCACACGATCGTGATCGAAAGACGGAGAGCATGGAAGTGACTTAGATGGGTTATTGGGCTGTTTTGGAGGGTGTTGGGCTGCAACTTAAAAGAGGCCTTTGAGAGTGCGGTTAACCATTGAGTACCAAACGAGCTCCAAATGACCCGAACTTGACAGTGGTCTACCAGTGGTATACCAAGGCCACTTGACAAACCTCGGTCCATTCCGAGAAAGTTTAGTACCGCCACGGAAAAACGTAAAAGGGGACGCCGGGAACATAGGAGTGCCGGATTGCAAAACGGACAACGGGAAAAATGCTCGGAATCATGAGACGAACACGTATGCAAATGCGATGCACATGATGACATGATATAAAATGCATGACATGGACAAAATGCAAAATGAAGAAAAACCCAACCACGGAGGGAATATCATATCACAATGCTGAAAATGGCAAGAGTTGGAGTTACAATTATGGAAAGTTACATCCGGGGTGTTACATAAGGAGACACAAAAGTTCAAGCTTGGGGATGCCCAAGGCACCCCAAGATAATATTTCAATAAGTCTCAAGCATCTAAACTTGGGGATGCCCCGGTAGGCATCCCACCTTTCTTCTTCAACAACTATCGGTCAGTATCGGTTGAGCCTAAGTTTTTGCTTCTTCACATGAGTTGTGTTATCCTTGCATTGTCATTTTATTTTGTTTTGCTTGCTGTTTGGATACAATACCAAGATCTAAAATTCTTAAATGTTAGAGAGTCTTCACATAGTTGCATAATTATTCGACTACTCATTGATCTTCACTTATATCTTTCGGAGTAGTTTGTCATTTGCTCTAGTGCTTCACTTATATCTTTTAGAGCATGGTGGTAGTTTTATCTTGAAGAAATAGATGAACTCTCATACTTCACTTATATTATTTTGAGAATCTTAAATAGCATGGTAATTTGCTTAAATAATCCTAATATGCTAAGCATAAAAGATTTGTAAGAATTCTTATGAGTGTGTTGGATACTAAGAAAAGTTTGATGCTTGATAATTGTTTTGAGATATGGTGGTAGTGATATTAAAGTTGTGCTAGTTGAGTAGTTGTGAATTTGAGAAATGCTTGTGTTGAAGTTTGCAAGTCCCATAGCATGCATTTATGGTTAAAGTTGTGTAACAAATTTGAAACATGAAGTGTACCTGGCTTGTGCATCCTTATGAGTGGCGGTCGGGGACGAGCGATGGTCTTTTCCTACCAATCTATCCCCCTAGGAGCATGCACGTAGTACTTGATTTTTGATGACTTATAAATTTTTGCAATAAGTGTATGAGTTCTTTTGACTAATGTTGAGTCCATGGATTATACTCACTCTTACGTTTCCGCCATTGCTAGCCTCTTCGGTACCGTGCATTGCCCTTTCTCACATTGAGAGTTGGTGCAAACTTTGCCGGTGCATCCAAACCCCGTGATACGATACGCTCTATCACACATAAACCTCCCTATATCTTCCGCAAAACAGCCACCATACCTACCTATTATGGCATTTCCATAGCCATTCCGAGATATATTGCCATGCAACTTTCCACCGTTCCGTTCATCATCATCATGACATACTTTACTTTTGTCATATTGCCATTGCATGATCATGTAGTTGACATTGTATTTGTGGCAAAGCCACCATGCATTATTTTTCATACATGTCACTCTTGATTCATCGCACCATCCTGGTACACCACCGGAGGCATTCATATAGAGTCATATCTTGTTCTAGTTTCGAGTTGTAATCCTTATGTTGTAATCAATAGAAGTGTGATAATCATCATTATTAGAGCATTGCCCAAAAAAAAGAGAAAGACAAAAAAAAGGCCCAAAAAAAAGGAGAAAGGCCAAAAAAAGAAAGGCCCAAAAAAAGAAAATAAATAAAAAGGGCAATGCTACTATCTCTTTTTCCACACTTGTGCTTCAAAGTAGCACCATGTTCTTCATGTAGTGAGTCTCATATATTGTGCTTCAAAGTAGCACCATGTTTTTCATATAGTCAGTCTCATAAGTTGTCTTTTTATACTAGTGGGAATTTTTTTCGTTATAGAACTTGGCTCGTATATTCCTACGATGGGCTTCCTCAAATGCCCTAGGTCTTCATGAGCAAGCAAGTTGGATGCACACCCACTAGTTTTCTTTTGTTGAGCATTTATAGCTCTAGTGCATCCGTTGCATGGCGATCCCTACTCCTCATGTTGACATCAATTGATGGGCATCTCCATAGCCCGTTGATTATCCTCGTCAATGTGAGACTTTCTCCTTTTTTGTATTCTCCACACAATCCCTATCATCATATTCTATTCCACCATAGTGCTATATCCATGGATCACGCTCATGTATTGTGTGAAGGTTGAAAAAGTTTGAGATTATTTAAGGTATGAAACAATTGCTTGGCTTGTCATCGGGGTATAGAAGTTGGGAACATCTTTGTGTGACAAAAATGAAGCATAGCCTAACTGTATGATTTTGTAGGGATGAAATTTCTTTTGCCATGCTATTTTGAGAAGACATGATTGCTTTGATTAGTATGCTTGAAGTATTACTATTTCTGATGTCAATATGAACTTTTGTCTTGAATCTTATGGATCTGAATATTCATACCACAATTAAGAAGAATTACATTGAAATTATTCCAACTAGCATTCCACATCAAAAATTATCTTTTTATCATTTACCTACTCGAGGACGAGCAGGAATTAAGCTTGGGGATGCTTGATACGTCTCCAACGTATCTATAATTTTTGATTGCTCCATGCTATATTATCTACTGTTTTAGGCAATATTGGGCTTTATTATCCAGTTTTATATTATTTTTGGGACTAACCTATTAACCGGAGGCCCAGCCCAGATTTCTTTGTTTTATGCCTATTTTAGTGTTTCGAGGAAAAGGAATATCGACGGAGGCAAAACAGAAGCGAAATCAATCTGGAGAAGTTATTTTTGGAAGGAAACCCACGATGGACTTGGACCCCACGTCGGAGATACGGAGGTCCTCACGAGGGTGGGGGCGCGCCACACCCCAGGCGCGCCCCTGCCTCGTGGGGCCCCCGTAGCTCCACCGACATTCTCCTTTCACCCATATATATCCACGTACCCTAATACTTCCAGAACAGAAGATAGATCAGGAGTTCCGCCGCCGCAAGCCTCCAGAACCACCAAAAACCAATCGGGACCCCTTTCCGGTACCATGCCGGAGGGGGGATCCATCTCCGGTGGCCATCTTCATCATCTCGGCACTCTCCATGAAGAGGAGGGAGTAGTTCATCCTCGGGGCTGAGGGTATGTACCAGTAGCTATGTATTTGATCTCTCTCTCTCGTGTTGTCAACTTCACACGATCTTTATGTATCGCGAGCTTTGCTATTGTAGTTGGATCTTATGATGTTTATCCCCCTCTACTCTCTTGTGATGAATTGAGTTTCCCCTTTGAAGTTGTCTTATCGGATTGAGTCTTTTATGAGAACACTTGATGTATGTCTTGGTGATCAACTTGCGGGTTTCGTGACATTGGGAAACTATGCATAGGGGTTGGCACACGTTCTTGACTCTCCGGTAGAAACTTTGGGGCACTCTTTGAAGTACTTTTATGTTGGTTGGATAAATCTGAGATTGTGTGACGCATATCGTATAATCATGCCCACGGATACTTGAGGTGACAATGGAGTATCTAGGTGACATTAGAGTTTTGGTTGATTTGTTTCTTAAGGTGTTATTCTAGTACGAACTCTTTTATAGATTGATCCGAAAGAATAACTTTGAGGTGGTTTCGTACCCTACCATAATCTCTACGTTTATTCTCCGCTATTAGTGGCTTTGGAGTGACTCTTTGTTGCATGTTGAGGGCTTGTTATATGATCTATCTATGTTATTATTGTTGAGAGAACTTGCACTAGCGAAAGTATGAACCCTAGGCCTTGTTTCCTATCATTGCAATACCGTTTACGCTCACTTTTACCGCTTGTTACCTTGCTGTTTTTATATTTTCAGATTACAAAAACCTATATCTACCATCCATATTGCACTTGTATCACCATCTCTTCGCCGAACTAGTGCACCTATACAATTTACCATTGTATTGGGTGTGTTGGGGACACAAGAGACTCTTTGTTATTTGGTTGCAGGGTTGCTTGAGAGAGACCATCTTCAGCCTACGCCCCTCATGGATTGATAAACCTTAGGTCATCCACTTTAGGGAAATTTGCTACTGTCCTACAAACCTGTGCACTTGCAGGCCCAACAACGTCTACAAGAAGAAGGTTGTGTAGTAGACATCATGCATAACCCTCGGCGTTGGAGGTACACGGTGACGTGTTCATGTGTGAACACACTTTTTGGCGACTCCGCTGGGGACGAAGCTTTGAACGGTCTCCGACCCATTCTTGCTACGAAGAGATCGTCATCTAGGGTTTGCAATCTACAAAGGTAACATGAATACCCAATTCACTTATGTATCAAATAATGCATAAGTTGCTGCTAGATTGTTTAATGAGCATAGTGTATCGGCTAGCCCTAGCTTTATCAATCATGCATCTAATTATGTGGAAGAGCCGATGCAACAAAATCTCCATGCTTCTACCTCATACAATTTTAGCAACATGGAACATATGTATACGAACTCCCATGCATCGGCAGCCCCACAAATCCATATGCCGTTGAACAACATGATGAGTTCCATTAATCAAGTTGAAACACTTCACATAGGAACTTCTGATAGTATGCAACAAAGTGTTTCACCTTTTTATTCATCGGCAACTAGCTTGCAATATGTTAATCAAAACATGCCGGTGGATACGGGAATTGTCCATGCTACTACTAGTTATCCAGCCAATTACCCTCAATCATCATATGCTACACCTCATGCTACTAATTTTTTTGGCACCATATGCAACTATGGGTATTCATAATACGGCTTCGCACCTTCACGCTAATTGCCGAATAAGTGAAAATTATATAGGATCACATATGTCTTCACCTAGTATCCTAACATACAATGTTTTCCCTGCACAATTACAAAATTTTGGCGACATCTCGTTACCGAAAGAGTCTAAAAGTGTCGGTGGGCAATTCTATCTAGATTAGGTCATTAAGAAAAATGTTACGTCTTTTCGGGACGAATGCAATGTTGTTCTACATGAACTAATAAAAGAGGGAAAGCCTATCAATTCTATTACAATACAAGCTAGATTATGTCAAAAAGAGAAAGCATTGGGCATGGGTAGAATTATCAAAAAGAGTGGTGATTCGGATAACAAAGCTAATTCGGTTATTGAAAAGACCGAATCAAATATTACATATGTCGAACCTATTCTAGAAAAAGAGGATGACAAGGTGTTGGGGAGCTATTCGAAAGAGGAATAAGATATCGTTCAAGTAAAGCAACCATCATGCTCTCCTAGCGTGTTTGAAAAGGTATGTCTAGCAAGTAATTTACCTATCTTCTGATTTGGTCGCAACTTTATTGTTGATGCTTCTATAAGAGAAATTCTCATAAGTAATTTTGAAAGACCAATGAAGAAGGGAAATTTACTTGTTAGCAATAAAAATGTTATAGAACATATCGGTCAATCTATTGTGCCATTTATAAAGAGCGATAGTGACCTATTATTGCAGCCAAAGTTTTCCCCATGGCTTTATCAAAATTTCATATCTAATTGGGTAGCTTTGCTTGTTTCATACTTGGCTTGCACTTGGTCTCAATTCAGACATGTGTATTCTAACTATTTTCGTTTTAGAAATTTAAAGCCAAGGTTAAAATCTTTTGAGAAAACCGATGCTAGTATAGTTTCTTATTTAAGGAAATCGGAAAAAGAATGCGAAAGATAATTCATAGCCGAATGGGAAGATGCCATATCTGAACCATTCGTTTGCTTAACTCCAAAGCCGTTCTCACAACAAGATCGGCTAGAAAACAAAAGGTATACTTTCAATTAAAACATGTGTGATCAAGTCTTTGATTTGTTGTTGAAAAATAATTACATTAGAATTCTTGATCACCATGTCAAGCCATCTATCCAAGGACGAATGTATTGTAAGTTGCATGATTCGTTCAAGCATAATTTTGTGGATTGCAACATGTTTTGTCAATTAGTTAAATCGGCCATTGAAAAAGGATGATTGAAATTTGTTGAAACACCAAGAGATGACCAGTCTATTCCAATTGGTCGTGATGGCAAAAGGTTTATGCATCGGCTGCTTCAAGCCGATCCATTTAAAGAGAAGGTAAAAACTGCAGGTGACGGGATCAAGCTTTCAAGAAAAGAAGTTGTTGAAGAGCATAATGAGCATAATCTTGAGGGCGAGAATTATGTCGAAGCTACAATGAAGATGCCATGGACTAGGGGGCAGCAAGCAAATTCAGAGATAGGTGCAAGCACAACCAAAAGAAACAAAGGCCGAAATAAGCACAAGGGTAAGAGATCAAAAATCACTTTCATAGAGTTACTAGCTAAATATCAAAAAGCAAGTGAAGAAAAAAGTGTTTATCAGCTAAGAAGTGCAAATGCATCAAGATCACCCCCTAGGCACAAATATAAGGATCGGTATTGGCAAAGGGAGAATTTTAATGCAACATATTCATATCCTTATTTTGGGCCGCCAATGCCAATGTCGTGGATGCATCCCTACGCTCATGTAGATCCATATCCATCATGGGACAGGTATGATACAAGGGCACATTCTCCATCTTATTTTAGACCATCTCACCAATATTATGCATCTCCGAGAAGATCAACATTTGAACAATCATATGTTAAAGACCGTTTAAATTATAAGGAATTGATCCGGAGCTCAATGAAGAAGAAAGAGGTGGTCAAACAAGTTCACCGTGTTAAAAGAGATGGTCGTAAGAGTGCTACTTCAGATTTGATCTCAAATGAAAAATAGTCAATTAAAGTGTTGACATTGGCTACTAAAGGTAATGAGATGAAGCAACCAATTATTGAGAGCCAAAGTGCCAAATCTGAAGAAAAGAAGTTGAGAGTGCATAAGGCCAAAAAGGAATTGCCACTGGTCAAGATAGAACCACAGCTAAGATGCCCACTCAGCTTATCGTATTGGCAAAAGAAGAATTACAAAATCCTAGCGCACAAGAGCTGAGACAGAAGAATATGGCATGGGTTCCAAAGAAGACCAATCATAACAAAAATGATTTGCATGCTTCTATTACAACAAGTACAATAAAAGTGAAGAAAGAGAAGGATGGAAGCAACAAACAATTAAGCCGTAGGTGTGCATCGCAACATCAAAATCTTCGGTAGCACATCATCAATTTTCTTCAACCATGCCAATGATGCCTTTGCCATGGAATTCATCCCTAGGTATGATCAATTACCCTCCATGGATTTATTTTGATCCATGGATGCAACATAATTTTGTATGTCATGAGAGGGTATTACCAAATCACTATCCATTTGGTTAGTTACATTTTTGTTGCTAATACAAAGGGGCCGAAATATTTTATTGCTATTTCATTTGTTTATTTCGGTGGGTGAATTCTACATGGACCTTGTGGTAATGGCCGACATTTATATATCTTCCTAAAAGTATGTCAATGCTTGGCCGGTGTACTATGCTAACATCGTCCTTAGTTCGATTGGAAAGCAATATAAGGTGCTATACATATTGAGGCTTTCGGTGCAACAAATATCCAAGGGTTATCAATGTTTTGACGAATCACTTATAGTTTATCTTGAGGTAAGTCTAGATGAAAAATTTACCTTGGGTTGCTTTAAAATTGTTCATATTTCTAGGCATGACAATTTAAGAGAGTTGGCACAGCAACCATCAGGCTTCTATGTTAATCATGGTGTATTGCATTTCTATCAATAGCTGATGCTTAATCTAGTCAACATAGGTAAGGCCGAACTGAAGTCCACCACTTCGGCCAGTAATGAAATTTTATGCAGGTGAAAGTAAGGATCGGAGAAAGCTTATTGTCGATTATCTGCAAAATCCTAGCAAAAGGGTGAATAATATGGTTATGAGGATGACCTTGAGATACATATATGTGGAACTTTATCATTGGATTATTAATGAAGTTGAGGAGGTTTCACCCAAGTTTGCATCAAGGATTCAAACAAATAATGGCCGATATATATTTATCGCCCTAAGCACATGCAAAGTGGCCGATGAAGTGTTGACATCGTCCTTAGAACCAACACGGTACAAGTTATTTTTCGGCATGCTAGCTTTGCTGAAAAACAGGGGGGCATGTGTTGACACTCGAAAATGGCATGATCGCAAAGAGTGACTTGAGGCTATAATGAGATGAGTTTAAAACTACGAGTTCATGTCACCAATGATGGCTCTCTTCAAGATGATCGAAATAGATATGAAGTTGGTCCAAAACGGAGCTCAGGTGCAAAAGATATGACAATTTCGGAGATACCCGTGTTGACATCAGAATAGAAAATGGCATGAAAACTAGTTATGAAGGCCTAGGATGGAAAAAGTTACAACTGCAAAGTTCTTCGTCTCGTTGAAAAGGATGATTTTGATATGAAAGTCATCTTAATCTGAGGTCGTATGCAAAAGTTACAGCCAAAACCGTGCCCTGCAGCAATTTTGGCCGGATTATCCGGGCCGGGTGAGGGAGTCCTGAATTAGGGGGTATCCAGACAGCCGGACTGTGTACAACGTCCGGACTATTGAAGCGTGGAGATACAAGACTCAAGACTTCGGCCCATGTCCGGATGGGACTTTCCTTGGCGTGGAAGGCAAGCTTGGCGATCCAGATATTATATTTCCTTCCTTGTAACCGACTCCATGTGAACCCTAGCCCTCTCCGGTGTCTATATAAACCGGAGAGGTTGGTCCTTAGAAGGCCGATCACAATTACAATCATACCATCACAGGCTAGCCCTTAGGGTTTTAGCCTCTACGATCTCGTGGTAGATCTACTCTTGTACTACCCATATCATCAATATTAATCAAGCAGGAAGTAGGGTTTTACCTCCATCGAGAGGGCCCGAACCTGGGTAAACATCTGTGTCCCTTGCTTCCTGTTACCATCAGCCTTGACGCATAGATCGGGACCCCCTACCCGAGATCCGCCGGTTTTGACACCGACATTGGTGCTTTCATTGAGAGTTCCTCTGTGTCGTCGCTGTTGGGCTCGATGGCTCCTTCAACCATCACCAATAACACGATACCGGACAGTCACGACGAGCATGGGTTAGACCCGCTATCGGACAAAGCTCGGGGTGTCACCCCCGCATTAGCCTCGGACCTAAATCCCGAGCAGGCTGCGTTGCCTAAGGACGGAGGACTGGATCCCGTCCCGCAGGTCGCGCACTCATCGGCGTTGGAGCCAAACACGGGCCTTACCTTTGGGGTAGCCTATGACTCCGGACCCTCGGATTCGTATCCGGATGTTGAGTCCGGTCCGCGCACTCCCGAGCCGGTCGAGCCAGGATGGGCTCCGGTAATGGAGTTCACCGCCGCGGACATTTTTCGGCACTCGCCCTTTGGTGACATGCTGAACTCGTTGAAAACTCTCTCTTTGACAGAAATTTCTAGGCCAAACTACGTCCGGTTCGAGTGGGAAGCAGGCGATGAAGAAATTCGTTGCCCACCCACCACCCACTTCATAGCCACGGTCGATGATTTAACCGACGTGCCTGACTTCGACTCCGAAGACATCGACGGTATGGACGACGATGCAGGAGAAGATGCGGAATCTATGGGGCGCCGGACTTCCCCCTCATTACACGACGTATACATGGTGGACACACCCAAAGAGGACAAAGGCGACAATCCGGACGATAAAACCCCCGGACAAAAGCCAAAGCGACGGCACAGATGCCATTCTAAGTCCAGCAACAGTAAAAATAGTGACAAGAGCGCTAGAGGGATCGATACTACAATCAACTCCGAAGGCAACAACGACCACACGGACCCAGCGATGGAGCAGGACGAACCAGGTCACCCTAAACACAGTTCGGAGCAGACGCCCGAGGACAACGATCCCGACGGACGAGGTCATCAAAATGAACCAGCACAGGAAAACAATCCGGATAATGATGCAATCCCGGAAAAACACGCGGAACGAGATAACCTCCACAGAAAGCTCTTGGCCACCGCAAGAAGTCTAAAGAAGCAAAAGCAACGGCTCAAGGCCGCACAGGAAAAGCTCAACCGTAGATGGAATAAAGTGCTAGACACTGAAGAAAGATACATCGATGATCTCCATACAAAGAGCTATCCAAAACGCAAGCTACTACGAGAATTCGACGACGAAGCTATACCACTTCATAACCGCAACAAAGCAGCTACCGTTCCACATGAACACCTGAATAAGAAAGCTGGCGCGGCCAGGTCCATCTATGGATCCAAAGGAGGCACCCCGGCGAAGGGCTATGGTCGCCAAAACGATTACGCCAATCGAATATCAGTCCGGAATAAAGACCGGACACAACAACAGCCGACGACATGCCACAGCACGTCTAGATACAAAGGGGCTGCTCACCCCCTGTGCTTTACCGATGAAGTACTGGACCACGAATTCCCACAGGGCTTTAAACCTATGACATAGAGGCATACGACGGAACGACAGACCCAGGGGTCTGGATCGAGGACTTTATCCTGCACATACATATGGCTTGTGGGGATGACCTTCACGCCATCAAATACCTCCCCCTCAAGCTGAAGGGACCAGCTCGGCACTGGTTAAAAGGCCTCCCCAAAAATTCAATTGGGAGCTGGGAGGAACTCGAGGACGCTTTCAGGGCCAACTTTCAAGGGACCTATGTCCGGCCTCCATATGCTGACGACTTAAGTCACATAGTCCAACAGCCCGGAGAATCAGCCTGCAAGTTTTCGAACAGATTCCTCACTAAGAAGAAGCAAATTGTTGACTGTCCGGATGCTGAAGCCTTAGCGGCATTCAAACACATCATCCGTGACGAATGGCTCGCCAGACACCTTGGCCAAGAAAAGCAAAGCACAATGGCAGCCCTAACAAGCCTTATGACCCGCTTTTGCGCGGGAGAAGACAGCTGGCTAGCCGGTAAAGGCACCAGCGACCCCAGCACATCCGAAATAAGGGATGGCAACGGGAAACCACGGCATCATAAACACAAACGCCAAAACAAGGAAGAGAGCACGGATAACACGATGGTCAATGCCGTATTCAGGGGCTCTCGACCTAATCAGCAAAACAAGCCATCTAAAGGCAGCAAAGAGGGACCGTCCGGTCTGAATAGAGTCCTAGACAGACTATGCCAAATTCATGGCACCCCTGACAAACCCGCAAACCACACGCACAGAGAGTGCTGGGTCTTCAAGCAGGCCGGCAAATTAAATGCCGAACACAAGGAAAGGGAAACACCAACTGAAGACTAGGATGAACCTCGCCAGCCGAACACTAAAGGACAAAAAAAAACTCCCGGCAGAGGTTAAAACAGTGAACATAATCCACGCGTCTCACACATCCATGAGGAGGCACGAACGCGCGCATAGAGACACGCTCGATATAGAGCCCATCGTACTCACGCCTAACCACTGGATGCCTTATCCGATCACTTTTGATAACTTGGATGACCGAACTAGTGTAACATCCCAAAATTCTAAACTTTGGAATGTTATAATAAATAGATAGATTTGATTGATTGTTTGATTGATTGTGTTAAATTGAGTGAAATTCGAAACTTTTTGAAAGTTAAATGAGAGGGAATAAAAGGACTTTCCCAAACTTTCATTTTGCATTCGTGATCTCCGTGAATTCAAATTCTTTTCGCCACAAAACCCTGGAGACAAGATCACATGACTTCTTCCATTTATTTAAATGACAAGGGGTGTTGAAAATATTTGAATTTCATTTGGAAAATATTTCCAACCTAGGAACTTTATGCAACTCAATGATTTTCACGAGCGAAGATAAAATGACTTCTTCAAAACATATGAAATATGAGTTGGGAGTTTCAAAGAATTAAATTCAAAGTTCTTTTGAATTTATTTTCAATATGGAGTTATTTGAGTTTTATTTAAATTATTTTTCTTCAAAAATAAAATATATGGAAATAGGGTAACATGATTCCCTACATCAGAAAATTGGAGAGAAATAAATTTGAATTATTTTTGTAATTTTAAAATGATTTTCTTTGGATTTTACTAGAGCAGAAACACTCTTTGTTTTATTAGAATTTGTGTGTGTTTTATTTGATTCTAGAAAATGTTCATCTTGTAGGAAATCTTTTTCTGAAGATTTTGATATATAATATGCCTATATAAAATTTTACTTTATTTTATTTATCCGGTTTTCCTTCTGTTTCTATTTAAAAAAAACTGCGTGCGGGCCGTAGTTACTTGTCGCCCACATGCATAACATAGTGGTAGCGGGCGCCTCATCTTATTATTATTTTTTTCTCCCAAGTGGGCCAGGCCCAGCCAGCCTTTTCTTTCCAGATTTTTTTTCTTTCTTCCTTTTGAAAAAAACTGCCGCACCGCGCGGCCGGGCCGAACTTTTAGCCCATGATCCTTTTCAAATTTCATCTGCGTACGTATATGTTTAGTCCCACATTGCCTAGCCTTTGACCTTTAAGCCTCTTTTCCACCAATAAATATAGACCGATAGAGCCTCCAAAAATCATCCGATTCAGGTTAAATCAATATTTTGGTTTGACTAGATTCCTTAAAGAAAAATATTTTTCTCCTCTCCGGTGCGACTTCTGAAAATTGTCTTCTCTCTCCGAAGTTGTTTTTTTCTCTGCCTTATAAAGGTATCTTTCTTTGTTTTTCTCCCGTAGTTTATTATTTTCTAGACTAGTACGATAAAATAATTAGATTACCCATTTGTCTCTGTATTTATACATTAGACCTAAAATTATTTTAGCCGTATCTATTTTTTTTCCGTAAAACAGCTTGGCCCTGATTTTTCAAATAGCCATAACTTTTTACTCGTTCATCCAAATTAGATGAAACCAAAGCCCACTTCTTCGTTACGATCTCCTCTATCCAGTAATCCAACTCAGAAATGTTTTTGAAAGTTTAAAATTTGAATTAGACCAGATTTGAATTTGAACTTCGTTTGATCGTAACTTGAGTTTTATAACTCCGTTTGAGTTGATTCTTTTGGCAAATTGAAGCTCTTGACCTAAACTTTCTGATAAGGCCAAATTCATATAATTTTGGTACTGTTAGAAATTTGTTTTATGTTGCAAGAGTTATTTGCTTGGTTTTGATGTTTTCCGAATTGTTTTCTTCGTTCTTTCCGATCTTTTGAGTGATTGCTTATGTGTGGTTACTACTGATTGCTTACGATAGATTGACTGGAGTGAGTAGACCTATCAAGAGTTTTGAGTGCGAATCATCTTCATCAACAGTACATGCAAGTTCACACTTTGATCATATCCCTTTCATACCCAGTTTTTATGCATTAGCTTCACCCTCGAACATTGCATGAATAGGTTTGATAACATGTGGGTATTGGGAAGTAGTTGATGAGGTAGGCACCTATTGTCCTGCATTCAAACCTTGGGAGTTACTTCTACGTTATGCTTATATTGTCATGCTATGCTCGTAGACGTGGATTGGGTTTGAGTGTATTCCATGACAGATGTGAGATTGTTTACTTAATGGTTAACCTTAAGGTGGCAACTTTAATACACATCTGGGTGGATTGGTAGGGGCACCCTAGGGATATACCAATGGACTTGCCCGGACACCTGGGGATATACCAGTGTTGTCCTAGGAGATCCCGGGGATACACCGTGTGATCATCCTATGGTTCGCCACCCAGGCTCAAAGGGAACTGAGATATTTTCATGCTAGAAACTTCTGTGTGCAGCCACAAGCTATTATGGGCTCTAGCATAGTTGAGTAAGTTACGTGAAGCTCTTGAAGAGGTAGATCAGCAGGTAGTGGGTTTGTAGGTTTGGTATGGTCTGCCCGGAGTAAAGAGTTAATGTTTCTGAAAGACTGTGTCTCTGTCATCCGTTTCTCAAACATCATGTAGTGCGAGAAATCCAACGGAGGCGATCGAGTCTTGTGGGGAAAAGTGCACAAACCTCTGCAGAGTGTACAATCTAATCATGGTTAGCCGTGTCCCCGGTTATGGACAATCTTGAGTATCTAGTACTTGGAGTATCTTAAGTATCTCATCATATTACTTAAATTAATTTGTTGGGTTAATGATTACTTTTAATTGGGGTTGAGAGGGGGTTTACCTTCTCAATATTTTATCAACCAACTTTGTAGTTAAATAAAATATATTACTTTGTAGTAGGGAAAATTTGGCATTTCGCGAAAACTCTAACCATAGAGCTTTCCACCAGCCAAATATGCATGTAGTGATAGTTATTATTCATCATTATCATATGGTGTGAATTTGCCAGTACATTCAATGTACTGACCCTTTGTGGCTGCAACGTCTCATGTTGCAGGATCTTACGACGAGTAAGTGATACGTTAGGGTTATGATTTCTACACTCAACTTTGCCGTTGGTGTTGATGGGAATCCACAACCTTGTTACTTCCGCTATTTGGATTGAGGTAAAAGTATGTACGTTGCTTTATACATGTGATTTACCTCTGTTATAAATCCTCGAGTACTGTGTGTGTCAGCATACCGATCCATGGATGACACTTAAGCACAGAGACTTGACCGTCTGAGGTCGGGTCGCTACAACTAGTATTCGGCACGGAGGATCACAGGCCTTGGTGCTCGACCCGATAATCGACGGATACCGTCTCTCCCGCATCCTTATGGATGGCGGCAGCAATCTCAATTTAATATATGGGGACACTGTCTGGAGGATGGGGATAGACTCATCCAGAATTAACGAAAGCAACACCACCTTTGAAGGGGTGATACCAGGCGTTGAAGCTCATAGCAGAGGCTCTGTCGCACTGGAGGTAACAATCGGCTCTCCAGGCAACTCCAGAAGCGAAGAACTACTCTTCATCATCGCAACCTTCCAAAGCGACTATCATACAGTGCTCGAAAGAACGGCCTTCGCCCGCTTCAACACATTGCCGCACTATGGCTACCTTACACTTAAGATGCTCGGTCCACGTGGCGTCATCACCGTTAGCGTACTAATAGGCGTTAAATCGCCTTGAGAGGAACACGCGACGGCCCTCGCGGCCGGACTATAAGCGGCCTCCAACATCAGAAAACATGACTGGTAATTAAAGACCACAGACTCGGCTAGACGAGTCCGGTCACCCGGATAAAATTGAACCAGAGCACCGTATACGTAATCACATAGTGGACACCAGGGGCTATAAATACTTAACACAGTCCCATAGTTGGATCAACCTTATGGGCAGGCCAACATCTTACACTTTTATTATCCACCGCATACTTACGTTGCAGTCTTCTATGAGTTTTACTTTTTCCACAGACAATGTTCGCGCGATACCCTTCCAGGATACGGCTGCATGAGACAAAAAGCGCGATACGCAGCAGGGCCCCGTTCAACAGGTTTCTTTTTAGATTAAGCCCCTGTGTAAACCTTTTTTATTGCCTCTTATTGTTTAACCATCTCATGGGTTCCATACCCACAGAGGATACTTTCGTTTTTGGCATCTCGCCACGATAGATTAACGCACGTACTTGGAGAAACAGGGTTTATAACGAATGGGCATTCTTGAGCCCATCGACTATTATAAAGTCCGAATACCCTCGGGAGTGTTCGGCGTCACGAGTTTGGCCTTATATGCAGCAGCTCCGAATCATGTATTTGGTCAAATGTTTGGTTTGCCCGGCTCCTGGGTTTGCCCGGCTCCTGGGTTTGCCGCCTTACGTTACTATCGGCTAAGGTGGCCAAAGGAGAACTACTGCGATTGTGCCCTGGTTATTCCGGACGAGCACCTCAGTAGAGAAAGCCGAAAAATGACTGTCGTGATACAGTGAGAGACTGTTCAACCACTCGAAGACTTATCAGAATCTTTAGGATCCCTCCGCATTAACGAAGGACCGTTTCCCGGTCATGTACACACGCGCCCGTATTCGAATGTACGCGAAGGTACCGGGGCTACATAGTAGCCCCAACATTAGAACTCCATGGCTAGCGAAAGTGTTACAGCTATATAGTCCGGTTGCCTAGTTCCACGTGCGATCACCTCCTTCATGGACCAAGGCGTTGGATCAAGTGTGATTAAGCATATTTTTTGAACACCCCACATTGCTGCGTGGGGATGAAATAACACTGCTATCTTCGGATTAAACATTCATATATATATATATATATATATATATATATATATATATATATATATATATATATATATATATATATATATATATATATAGGTGGGTCTATTATGATAACACCCCCTTAGACCTTATTCTGCACACCCGGGGCTTATTTTGCTAACACCCGTCGCCCACCCCGAAGCTACTAAACCACCCGCCAACTCCCCTCTCTCCCCGTGCCCCTCCCCCACATAACCCACCTTTTCCCGGTCAACCCCCACCTCTCTCTCCCACTCCACGCCGCCCACTGGATCTATTTTTTACCCTAGTTTTACATCTCTGCCTTGTTCTTTCTTTCTCATTCTTCATTCGCTCTTCGTATTAAAGGGCAGCGATCCTCGACTCACTAGGGGTGGGTGAGCCGACCTAGGGCAGCCCATAGCCACTGTGTGTGGAGACGGGGTCCCTCCCGGGCGCGTGGGGTTTCGGGTCCTGAAAAGCACCCGCCGGATTGCTTGCGTACCGCGCTTCCGGACGAGTCTCCTTCGACATGAGCTGCGGTGCATCACCCTCGGCGTTGGAGGTACACGGTGACGTGTTCCTGTGCGAACAGCTACGACTTGGGTTCATACGTTGATGACCGACACGTTCGTTGCTGGGTCATGTATGCATGTCCCTGTAAGTTAGTGCCACTTTGGATTCATGACTAGTCATCTCGTTCCGGGTTCTTTGTCATATCGATGCGAGCGACACTATCATATATGTGAGCCAAAAGGCGAAAACGGTCCCGGGCCAGTTAAGTGGCACCCGTGGGAATACCGTGCGTGAGGCCGCAAGGTGATATGATGTGTTACATGCTAGATCGGTGTGACTTAGGATCGGGGTCGCGACAATGTTAATTAGAGTTGTAGTGTTTAGTTTAGAGAAAAAAAATCAATATATTTTTTAGTTTTTTTAGTAACTGTTTAATAGAATTAGTAAGAAAATTATTAGAACTAGTTGCACTAGTTTATTTTTAGTAAGAACTAGTTTATTTTTAGTAAGGAAATTAATAGAACTAGTTGAACTAGTTTATTTTTAGTAAGAACTAGTTTATTTTTATTTATAGTAAGTGTTTAGTTGTACTAGTTGAATTAATAGAACTAGTTTATTTTTATTAAGAAAATTTAGTTATATGAGAATTGATGATCTAATTAAAATTTTACTATAGAACTAGTTTATTTTTAGTAAGAAAATTAATAGAAGTAGTTTATTTTAGGTTTATTTTACAGAATTCTAGGTTGATTCATTTTGAAGTGGACATGTCATATTTTGAACATGTCACATTTGTTTTTAATTTTTTAAAGTTAAAGAAATTATTCCCACATCGATGTCAATGATGCCTGATAAACCACAAGTATAGGGGATCGCAACAGTTTTCGAGTGCAGAGTATTCAACCCAAATTTATTGATTCGACACAAGGGGAGCCAAAGAATATTCTCAAGTATTGGCAGCTGAGTTGTCAATTCAACCACACCTTGATAACTTAATATCTGTAGCAAAGTATTTATTAGCAAAGTAATATGGAAGTAACGGTAATGGTAGCAAAAGTAATATTTTTAGGATTTGTAGTGATTGTAACTATAGCAACGGAAAAGTAAATAAGCATAGAACAATATGTGAGAAGATCGTAGGCATTGGATCGGTGATGGACAATTATGCCGGATGCGGTTCATCATGTAACAATCATAACATAGGGTGACATAGAACTAGCTCCAATTCATCAATGTAATGTAGGCATGTATTCCGAATATAGTCATACGTGCTTATGGAAAAGAACTGGCATGACATCTTTTATCCTACCCTCCCGTGGTAGCGGGGTCCTAATGGAAACTAAGGGATATTAAGGCCTCCTTTTAATAGAGTACCGGACCAGAGCACTAACACATAGTGAATACATGAACTCCTCAAACTACGGTCATCACCGGGAGTGGTCCCGATTCATCGTCACTTCGGGTTGCGGATCATAACACATAGTAGGTGACTATAGACTTGCAAGATAGGATCAAGAACTCACATATATTCATGAAAACATAATAGGTTCAGATCTGAAATCATGGCACTCGGGCCCTAGTGACAAGCATTAAGCATAGCAAAGTCATATCAACATCAATCTCAGAACATAGTGGATACTAGGGATCAAACCCTAACAAAACTAACTCGATTAGATGATAGATCTCATCGAACCCATCACCGTCCAGCAAGCCTACGATGGAATTACTGACGCACGGCGGTGAGCATCATGAAATTGGTGATGGAGGATGGTTGATGATGACGACGACGACGGATTCCCCTCTCCAGAGCCCCGAACGGACTCCAGATCAGCCCTCCCGAGAGAGCTTAGGGCTTGGCGGCGGCTCTGTATCGTAAAACGCGATGAATCTTTCTCTTTTATTTTCTTCTCCTCGAACACTAATTATGGAGATGGAGTTGAGGTCGGTGGAGCAACAGGGGGCCGACGAGGCAGGGGGGCGCGCCCAGGGGGCAGGCGCGCCCTCCACCCTCGTGGACAAGTGGTGGGCCCCCTAGCCTTGATTCTTCACCAATATTTTTAATATTTTCCAAAAATAAGTTCCGTGGAGTTTTAGGTAATTTTGAGAACTTTTGTTTCTGCACATAAATAACACCATGGCAATTCTGCTGAAAACAGCGTCAATCCGGCTTAGTTCCATTCAAATCATGCAAGTTAGAGTCCAAAACAAGGGCAAAAGTGTTTGGAAAAGTAGATACGACGGAGACGTATCAATGCCGATCCCGCATCCTCGTTGTCAACTCGGAGGAGGTGGCCTGCTTGATTAGAGGGGCCATGTCCGGGACTGGGCTCTGCCGGGCTGGTACTGGGAGGTGCTACCTTCCGGGGGGCTCAGCTTGGTGAGGAGCCAGCCCGTCCTTGACCCGAACCTTCTATGGTGGCGGTCACGTGGGACAGTGACGGTGCGGAGGCTTGAGGATCCCGCGGAGGTGGTATGTTTCATAGTGCCAGCGAGGAGGACGAGCACATCTGTCACTACATGGTTGCATTGGAGGGCAGGTTCTTCGGGGATCTCACTAGAGCTATGATCCTGTGATGGTTCCTTCTCTTTGTGTGTCCACCGCCTGCACCGATACCCGTGTTCGCTAGGGTTTTAGCTGTATTAGTGATGTTATATGTATGATACTATTGATGTATTAGTGATAATATTCGAGAATGTACGGACGCAAGAGATGATTTAGTTTTGCTTATTGAATGGATGCTAATTTGAGTACTAATTTATTTTATGATTTGGTTTTGCTTATTGAATGATCAAATTGGAGAACTAGTCCTATTTTGAATGCTCAAATTGGAGGCACTATGCAAGGCGCATGCATTTGATTCGTTGATAGCTTATAGGGTTTTTGTTTTTGCAGAAATCAAGGAGCCCCTCCATCATCCCGTCGTCGTCCCCGTCACCGACCCCCTCTGACCTCGACGTGAAACCAGCCAAATCTCCATGTCAATATGAGTCCTATAAGATATTTTGAAATGTTGTTGTTCATATTTTCAACCATTGAAATGCAATGAATATCAAGTTTGAATGCTCATATGATGTAGATATAAATATGTGTATATTGTGTTGCTCAAATAGGATATGTGCTTGCCCAAGCGGCCAACCATGTTTGCAGGTCACACCTCTGAGTGGCTTATGTTTTGCCGGAGTGTTGATTAATTTCCGTTCCAGCAAATTTCAGGGGCTCGATATGTCCTTTTTTAGCAAAGGTCATGCCGGATTTTTCCGTGCATTTTGGGATGACTTGTGCTAGAATATATAGGAAATATCGAGTGGCCTGGGTTTTCTAGAAAGATAATTAAACGACATTTCAGGTTGACTTTAAGTCTGTCGAGGCTCCATACATGACAGTCAACAAATGAGCGAGGCAGAAAGTCTACACCATATATGAGAGAAGAAGAATCCCGACTATTGTCATGGGGGTTGTTTTTCCTTCTTCTCCTTGTGCTAGACCTTTGTTATGCACTAGGGGAAGGAGGAATAACGACCATCACCGACGGTCGAAAAATCAGTGAGGGAGTGTGTCCACCATATTTGAGAGAGGACGAAGAATCCGGACTGTTATCGTGGGGGTCGCTTCTCCTTCGTTCCCCTGTGCTAGACATTTTAGTGTGCTGCACTTGGGGACGAAAGGAGGAGCGACCATCACCAACGGTCGAATGCATACACCAAGTCTGTCAGGACTCCACCATATATATGAGAGAAGAAGAATGCCGAATGTTGTCATGTGGGTAGCTTCTTCTTCATTCCAAGGTGCTAGACATTTTGGTGTAATGCACTTTGGAATGACAGGAGTAGCTACCCACCGACGGTCGAATATATACACAACATGAGCTCAAAGTTTTCAACAAAAGACTCGGCAGACCGATAGTCAACCCATGATGAATAATAATGATCTAATTTAGTTTTTGTAGTACATATATTTAATTGTACAAGTTTAATCTTTGATTTATGAACCTATGAAATGTCGTCTTCGGACGACGCAAGTCTCCCGTGGGAGTGCGAATGGTGCGGCGATGACCGGGGTCTGTGCGAAAGGCCTCACCTGGACGAAGGTCGGCGCTTCAGCATTAAGCTCCAGGAGACCTTTGATGTTGAAACGGTACGCAATGACGACAAGTGTTTTTTTCGTAATTAAGCACGACTTCTGCTACTTCAACGTGTAATTTTCGTCTTTTACAATTCGACTAGCTTATCACATGCCATCCAAGACGATATGTCTTGGAGAGGATGGATTTTCAAGATCATGAAAGTATGGAAACAAAGATAATTTACCTAAGGACCCATCACGGTATGGATTTTGATGTAAATCTACACAATTCTGAGAGCGTATCCCATTTTGGTTGCCCGAATTGGGAAGCACTTTGCAAGATGTATGATTTTCATGAGGGTATGCTTGTCACCACGGATCTTGGTGATCCTAACATTGCCCAAGATAATATGGAAATTTGGGTCCTTGTTGATACACTTCCAATTTTACAACTATGTGCGTTTCCCAAACATAGTTATTAAGTAATATATATTGTTTATTTCAAAATATTTGACAGCTTATGTCCATTGATAGCTTATTTTCATTCTTCAAAGAACGTGCTTAAGATGGTAAACATAATCTACTACACTGATGGCTCAGAATTAACTTATCAGGAGAAAAATCATCGAATCTCATTTATTACTGATCTTGAGTATTACAATATCTATTATCAAACTCCTCCACATTATGGTCAATACGTGTCACTAGTGCACGTGTTGAACTACGGTAACATCTAGGGAGATTTCATGGTAAGATTTTTCACTATTACGACATCTTTGCATCTTTTGCATAAATTCTTCTAAAACTCAACTACATTGCTAACTACGAAGTTATTACTATGTTTTTCAACAAAAAATCCCGAAGGATTGTGTGCCTCATATGATGTTTTCGAAAGGTCACCTTGATGTTTTGAACTTACGGCAAGGTCATCCTAGGAATCACTCCTGTTCATATCAGATTTCTAAAACCGGTGAAGACATGGCAATCAAAGATTGAAAAAAAAATGTATGGTCAATCGTAGGGAGCTACTTGGAAGCAACATTATGCAAAGCGCAAGAATTGGAGACAGGATAATCTCCATTCTCCATAATGGAGAGTCATGGCCTATCTTGTTTTATGATATTTTACCTAAGAGAGGTTAGTAGGTCCAATGAGGGAAAAGTAGGTCCTAGGTACAATGTGTTATTATGTGCTACAATGTGTTAGAGTTGATGATAATAATGCGGAGTTGTGATTATGACTAGTGACCAACTTGCTATATGATGTCTCATTGATGAAAATGATGGTCATGAGGAGGTGTTATATGACAATGATGTACTATCATGATAAGTTGTTAATGATATGATGATGATCATATTTATTATATCATTGGGTGAAAGAACCGCAGATTAGTTACAAGTGGATGTCCATCCACTTGAAACTAGTCCACGGTTCTTTCACTCAGTGATGTAATAACTCATTATGATGTAAAAGCAATATCTAAATTGCTACTGTATGAAAACTTGTATAAAGGTGTATGAATACGACATAAAATAAAAAAGAAATAGAATACGGAATAATAGTAGTAGCGCGGGCAATGAGATGCGCTACTAGTAATTACCAGTAGCGCCTTTAGAAGGAAGGGGTACTACTAAGTGGATATAGCAGCAGCGCAGGTAAACCAACACTACTGCTAACCTTTAGCTGTAGCACGGTAGCAGTAGCGCAGTCACCCGCGCTACAGGTAGACCAAAAACCCGCACTACTGGTAGGCTTCTCCCTAGTAGTGGAAAATTAAACAATGTATGGGATGAAGAGTTACTCTCATTAGAAGGTGGGCACGGGTGATTAATCTGTTCTTCCTCCTTTTGTTCTTCGCTCTCCTACTCATCTTTTTCATCTAATGAGCACACAGTGTCATAAATTTCTTCTTCCATAGATCCCGGCAAAATTTTATTCTCTTCTTGGATAGCGGAGACTTTCTCAATAAACTCATTAATATTAGAATTATATTCATAATTCTCATAGCAATATTTAAGTATAGCATAATTTTCAGGTCTGTAAAGAACATCATCAAATTTTTCACACTTTTCAAACAAAGATTCAATTTTATAAACACCCTTAAAAGAAACAAATTCTTCTATTTGTTCCACATCATAGTAATCATATATACCATTAGCATAAGAAGCTAAGGTTTCATTATCATTAAATTTACATGAAAAGGGAAGGTGTGGAGCCTTCATCCTAGAGCAACAAGTATAATCATATCTCCGGCATAAATTCCAAGCATACCAATGCAACATATGAATTTGATCCCATAACAGTTTCCCTTTTAGAGTCAAGCAATAATCCCTAAAGTATTCACGTTGATTCAACGTGTCTCCCATTATCAAGTTGAACTGGTTTTTCTCAAGATTATCAAAGTAGTGTTTAATACTTCCCATATAGCGAGCACCGAGGGTTTTAGGAGGTTCCCCATATCCATGAGTAGCAAGTACACCTAATTTTTTTGGTATTTCATATTCCATATCTATAACTAAAGATATAGAACATCTTAGAACAGAAAATAAAATCTACTTAGTGGTAAAGCAAATAAGCACACACGAGAATATTCACCCCACACTATTGCTCCCCGGCAACGGTGCCAGAAAAAGGTCTTGATAACCCACAAGTATAGGGGATCAATTGTAGCCTCTTTAGATAAGTAGAGGTGTCGAACCCAACGAGGAGCTAAAGGTAGAACAAATATTCCCTCAAGTTCTATCAACCACCGATACAAGTCTATGCACGCTTAACGTTCGCTTTACCTAGAACAAGTATGAAACTAGAAGTACTTTGTAGGTGTTGTAGGATAGATTTGCAAGATAATAAATAGCATGTAAATAAAAACTAGGGGTTGTTTAGATAAATAAACAATTAAGTTAGTATAGCGAGCGTGTAGAAGTGGTGGTAGGAGTTGCGGAATTGTACCTAAGGAAATGACTATGTTACTAGACCGATAGCAAGTTTTGTGTGGGAGAGGCCACATCTAGCATGTCATCCCTTACATGGAGTTCTATGCACTTATGATTGGAACTATTAGAAAGCATCATCAACTAATAACGTTCATTAAGGTAAAACCCATCCATAGCATTAAGATATATTGGTCCCCCTTCAATCCCGTTTGCATCAATTTCTATGCTAGGTTGAAGCTGCTGTGACCCTTGCCCTCCAATACATAGTCCTATCAACATAAAACTAACCCTATGGTGTGATCCACATGTGCGCTCATATGTTGGGCACCAAAGGATAGCAACATAACCACAAGGAAATTAAACCAATCATAGTAATTCACCAATCACCAATAGGACAACAGAAATCTACTCAGACATCATAGGATGGCAACACGTCATTGGATAATAATACGAAGCATAAAGCACCATGTTCAAGTAGAGGGTACAACGGGTTGTGGGAGTGTGGAACGTTGTAGATAGATGGGAAAGGAAATGGAGTTGTCGGTGAACATGATGGAGTTGTTGGAGTAGATGGCCGTCACACAATGATTGCCCCGGCGGTGTTCCGGCGCCACCGGGAGAGAGGGGGAGAGAGCCCCGTCCTCCTTCTTCTTCCTTGGCCTCCCCCCTAGATGGGAGAAGAGTTTCCCCTCTGGTCAATGGCCTCCATGGCAGCGGAGGGGCAGGGGCCCCCTCAGAGATTGGATCTCTCCCTCTGTTTCGTTCAGTTTCTGCGTTCCCAGATTCTGGCCTTTCACCGTTTCTTAAATTCCCGAAGATCAGTAACTCCGATTGGGCTGAAATTTTAACACGGTTTTTATACGGATATTATATTTCTTGTGGAAAAAGAAGGGCACCAACCGCCGTACACCAACCTTGCTTTCCTTCCAATGATGTGTGACACTCTTTGCGAGGATCTTGCTAGCGCTAAACTGCTATATGCATATATATATATATATATATATATATATATATATATATATATATATATATATATATATATATATATATATATATATATATGTATATATATATATGCATATAGCAGTTGAGCACACAAGGAAAATCTTTCCACAAGCCGAGCGCGCCAACAAATGCGAGCAGAGCGCGCTGCGGCGCCTAAAAGCTGGCAGAGCTTGCCGAGGGACGTGAGCAGAGGCCGACACAGTGATACGTGGCAAATAAGACAAATTGTGCGAGCGATGTCGGAGACATCAAGCATGAATCATATTAGAGTTGCGTGTGCGATATGTGGCATATAGTTGATTCATCCAAGCTGTTTGTGATGGAATAAGTCATGTGTGTTGCGGGCAAACGCTTGCTGGTATATGACCTTAAATTTAACCAAAAAAGTGTTACTGCATGTTACAAAAATTGTATAAGTGGAAACTATGTTCAAATCCGAATCCAACAATATAATCTTTGGTGACATGCATTCGTATTTTATTAGTTAAATCCTACTTATAAACGAGGAAGGGGGTATAGTAGGTAATTAAATCGCAAACTTTTTTTATATTAACCATATGTGTACGTGTCCTTTCGTCCTCCTCTCGCACGTCTTGTCACCCCGCTGCCGCAGACAGCTTACAGCACAAGCTTGCACAGTGCGCGGGGCGTTCTTTTGGAAAAACGGTGGCTCGGAATGGCACCAATGAATCCTCGGTGAGCCCCTTCCCACGCATCCTCGCAGGTTCCCGCGCAAGCTTCCCGCCCGACTCGCACTACTGGAATTAGCAGATTTGCCGTCAGCCGTCTCTTTGTCGTCTGCTAGCTGATGGCAAAGAAGGTCTTTGCCATCAGCTTACAGAAAACTGACGGCAAAGAAGGAGCGGACGACAAAGATAACGTTTGCCGTCAGCCATCTCTTTGCCGTCCGCTAGCGGACGACATAGAAGCATTGCTGTTAGCTAGCAGACGGCAAAGAGGGAGGGTGGGCCACTAGCGAGAGCCACCTAACGGCCACTTTCTTTGCCGTCCCCTAGCAGACAGCAAAGAAAGTGGCCAAACTAACGTCCGTTAGCTAGGCTCTTTGCCATCTGCTAGCAGACGGCAAAGAACCGTGACCTGACTAAAAAGCTGTTGGATTTCGGGTTCCGGCAAAACCCTTGAGGTTCGAACACTGTGGTGCACAAGAAGATCTCTCCTCCCCCTAGCTCACGCCCTCATCGTGATCTCAAAGCTCAGTGCGTCGAACTCGCAGAATAAGAGACACATGGTTTATACTGGTTCGGGCCACCGATGTGGTGTAATACCCTACTCTAGTGTGGTGTGGTGGATTGCCTCTCGGGCTAAGGATGAACAGTTACAAGGGACGAACAGCCTCCCGAGGAGAGGTGCTCTTGTGCTTGGTGAGCTTGTGTGGATGAGGATGATCTGAACGGCCCCCAGACCCGTTGCCTCTTACTGTGGTGGCTAGCCCTATTTATAGAGGCCCTGGTCCTCTTCCCAAATGCTAGTGGGAAGGGATGCCACAATGGCCAAATTTGAAGGGAGACAACTAGTACAAGTTATCCTGACTAAAGGTGGTCTTCGCTTGCCAAAGGCTCTAGTGGTGACGCCGTCTTGGGCTCCACGGTGACTCTCCGTCCTATCGTCCTGCCGGTCTTGGTCTCGTTGCACTGATATGGAAACCTTTGCCTGATGCCTCAGGACTCCTCGCCTGCGCTTGCCTCTTTTAGCACCAAAGAGGAAACGATGACACTGTGTGCACTGGCGCCCACCTAGCCACGGTCGTCACGGCTTGCGTCACAGGAACCTCACGACGTGCCCTTTGCCTTGATCTCGCCGCCCCTCGCGAGCCAGCCTGTTGAGGCCGCCCCCGAGGAGGTCTTGCGTCGTCTGCCTCACGAGGCTTGACCCCTCGCAAGGGTCTTGAGTGTTTGCTGGTGAAGATGGGTCGTACAGGGCCGCTGGTGGGGCCACGCCGTGGGCCACAGGCAGGCAAGTCTGGGACCCCCATTCCCAGGACGCCGACAGTAGCCCCCGGGCCCAAGGCGCGCTCGGACATGGTTTCGAGGCGAAGCCAAGGGGCAAGTGCGGAGCACCGCGGGCCCCAACAGCCTACGGCCTCGTTTGACGCGTGGCGATTGATGGGACATGGGTGTCTTCGCTTCCCCACGCGGCCTTGCTATCCACCTGGCTAGGCTGCCACCGTGACTTACACAATTATCCCCCCATTGCTGGTGATGCGCCCCACCAACTCTCCCGCCTTTCCAAAACAGTAACCTCCTCTTCCAATCTCCCGAGCTCGGCCGTCATTGTTGCCATGGCGCCCCAGCGAACAGAGAAGAAGAAGTTTTAGTCTTCGACCAGGCCACCCCCGGCCGTTGAACCAGCCGTGGGCCGGTCGTTGGTGCTCAACCAGGAAGCCATGGACAAGGTGCGCCCTGCGCTCGCTGATGAATTCAACGAAGGGGGGAAGACGGTGGCCTGGCCCGCGTCCCGCGCCTTCGTCGACAGGACATCCACTGAGGTCCAATTCTTCATCGACGCCCTGTGGGCTGGCCTGGTTCCTCCCTTCTCCGCCTTCTTCAACACCGTGCTCTCCCACTATCAAATCCATATGCTGCATCTGGATCCCCAATCAGTCTGCCTTCTTGCCGTTTTCTCTTTCATCTGCGAGGCCATGGTAGGCATTCCCCTTTCCGTGTCCCTATTGCGCCATTTCTTCTCGCTGCACCTGGCTAGCCCTCGGTAGTGCTCGGGATGCTTAAGCTTCCAGGCCGTGGTTGCGACGGCCGGCTCGGGGATTGATTTTGAGCTTCCACCATCCACAAGCGAGTTTTGGACACGGTGGGTGTTCGTGGACGTCGGCGTGCTCGGCCCCCTACTCGCGCCCCCTTCGGCACCCGCCGTTCCCAGCTCTGGCTGGGGCCACGAGAAGCTCGCGGACTCCCGGCTTGCCTTCGTCTGGCTCCGGTTGAATAGGCTGAAAGATCTCGGCGTGACTGCGTCCATGGTGATGAAGGAGTTCCTCCGACGCCGCGTCGCCCCACTCCGGCACCATTCTCGGCCGATGTGGGCCTTGTCAGGCGGCCAGGATCGCATGACGCTTCAGGAGTCGGGGCTCCCGCCCGAGGCGCGAAGAACGGTGCTCAAGGTAGTGATGGGAGACCCCTCGGCAACCGATATGCTGCAGGAGGGATTTGTTCTATACTGCTGCTCAAACAGTGTCGGATTTCGGGTTCCGGCAGACCCTTAAGGTTCTAACTCTGGGGTGCGCACGGAGATCCAACCCTCCACCGTCTCGTACCTCGCCGATTCGCAGGGACCTAAACTACTCGAAAGAATAGCACAAGAGACACGAGATTTATACTAGTTCGGGCCACCGTTGTGGTGTAATACCCTACTCTAGTTTGTGGTGTTGTGGATTGCCTCTTGGGCTGATGAAGAACGATCTGAGGAAGAACAGCCTCGCGAGTACATTCTTGGTGGGTGTGATGGACTTCTAGGTGGTGTCCGTCGCTCTAGCTTGAGGATCGGGCCTCTATCTCTCTCTGGATTCCAAATGCGGATCTCCTCTAATATGGTGGCTAGCTCTACTTATATAGCGAAGGCCTGGGCCTCTTCCCAAATATTGGCGGGAAGGGCGCCAACAATTAGCCATTTGAAGGGAACACGGGTAAACTTATCTGACTAAAGTTGGTCCTCTTTGTCAAAGGCTTTGGTGATGGCCTGCTTGGGCTCCATGATGACTCCTTCCAGCCATTGGGGCTGGTCTTGGTCTTGTTGCACCGAAACGGATGCCTTTGCCTGATGCTCTCGCTTGCGCTTGCTCGCTTTGCACCAAAGAGGAAAGGAGGGCGCTGCGTGGGCTGGCGCCCGCCTGGCGCCCTTGGTAAATCACGGCTTCGTCATGGGCACCTCGCGAGTACCTGCCTTGAACTTTCCGCCTCCTCATGAGCCAGCTGGCGAGGCCGTGCACGAGAAGCTCTGGTCGTCCGCCCGGCAATCTGGCCCCTCGCTAGGGTCTTGAGTTTGTGTAGATGAAGATGGGCCATCCGGGGCCTCCTTTGAGTCACGCCGCAGCGAGCGAGCAAGTCCGAGAACCCCGTTCCCGAGCGCCCGCAGTAGCCCCGGGCCCATGGCGGCGCCCAAACTTAGCGACGAGGCGAAAGGGCAAGTCTGGCGTCGTGAGGCCCCTAACGACCTGCTGACCTTAGGCGCCAGCGTGGCGGATTGATTGAGCCGGCGCCTTTGCAACTGCGTGGGTTGATAACGAGCGGCATCTTCCTTGCCTCCTTACTTTCGCCATTCGCTGCTTAGATCCCTTTCTTGCGCCTCTCCTCTCTTCCGAGATCTTGAGATCCACTCCGCTGCAGCGCCCTAGCCGATCATGGCTCCTCGCCAAACCTCGACCGGAGCTTGGTACTCTCCTGCCTTGGACCGCCAAATGTGTCGAGGCGAGCCTGCATCTGATGCACCGGTTGGCGGAGGCGCAGGGCGTCAATGGAACGGCGGTGTTCAAGGCTGGCTCCTCCGCCCCTCAGGGTCGGGGGAGTACCTTCTACCCGTTCTTCGTGAGCGCCATCATTGCATGTCTGGTGCCTCCCTTCTCTGAGTTCTTCTTTTCCGTCCTCCTTCACTACAACATCCAAGCTCTGCACCTCCATCCCAACTCCGTCCTTCTTCTGGCAATCTTTGCTTACTATTGTGAGGCTCATATTGGGGTGAAGCCCTCGGTGGCCTTGCTGCGCCACTACTTCTTCCTCCCAGGCCTCAGCGGTTCCGCCTCCAGCGTCTGTGAGCTTAAATGCTTCTGGCGGAGCCATCGCCATTCAAACCCAGGAAGCGGATTGAGGCTTGAGGGCAAGTGGGTCTTGGTGGATCTTGGGCGGGTCCACCTCGGCTGATCCTGCCTTACAGGCCCGCCGAGAGTTCCGCAGACTGGTCCCGGCGAAGCTTGGGATCCCATGTGGCTAGTCTTTGGAGAAGATGGATGCAGATCTGAAAGCCGGCCGCTTGGCCTTGGCCGGTGAGGCTGACCGGTGCGTCGCTCTTGAGGGAGTTCTGGAGCACCAAGCGGCTCCGCCGCGATGCTCGCTTCGATGTGGAAGCCTCTCCCGAGCCCGTGGCCACGGCGGCGAGGATCTGGCAACAGTCCTCAGTCCTTGGTTGAGGCGATGTGGCGAGACGAAAGGCACCCAGCGCCCTGTTCCTTGCGAGATTGGGAGCAGGTTGTGGGGTCCATGCCCGCCATCAATGGGGGCGGGCTCGTGCCATGGAGCTCGGAGGACCTGGTGGGCGTGTCCTCTTCCGACTCGGTGAAGAGGTGGAGGAAGAAGAGCCGGGGAGAGAGGGTTGATTCGGGACAGTCAAGGGCTCCCTCCTGGCGCGCAGGCCCGTGTTCTCCGCCTCCCAGAGTGGCGGCAGCGAGGATGAGGATAAGCGGGGGGAAGGCTGCCCCGATCGAAGAAGGACCGGTGGGCTGGTCCCCAGCGGTCGCCCGGCCCGGGCGATCGGCAGCACGCCTCTGCTCTTGGTCCCCTTGAGGCTGATCCACGCAGCCGGCTCTCGGGCTTCAAGTATGGCGGAGGCTGCTCGAATCCTCCGGCTGACGACCTGAAGTGTGCTGCTTCCCGTCTTGATTATTGCTCTGTCGGCGAGATCTGATGTCCATGTTCTTGGCTAGGCGGCGCCCGCTGAAAGAAGATGAAGGGGCTCAGAGGCTCCATCCGTGGCCGGTGCCGCTGCCGAAAGGAAGATGATCCTGGCGCCCGGGCCTCTCTGCCCGGGGCGCCCTCGCCTGCTGGCTGAGCCAGGGGTGAGCTCAGCCCCCTTAGCCCGAGCGACCTCGAGGTGCCCTTGCTTGGCGCTGCCTCCTTTGTTGTCGTGGCGCCGCTGGTTCCGCCTCGGGCTGATGGCTTCTAACGCCGCCATCTCCTCCTACTCCGCCAGCGGATGTCTCTCGACTCCTCCACTGTCACGGATCGTCTGCCGCTGGCTGGACCAGCTGCTGCAGGATCTTACAGGCGTGACCGTCGCTTGGTGGCCGGACGCTTGGGCTGGCCTCTGGCTGGATTCAGCGCCGGCCGCCGATTCGGGCAGCGCTGGTCCAGGCCTCAGCGGCTTGCGATGAGGAGAAGCAGGCTGTTCGTGGCGAAGGTAGCCAGCGATTCTGCCACTGGGGAGGCAGCCGACATCCAAGGTCATTGTGAGACGCTGGAGGGCGGTGAAGGGCTGCAGAACCAGCTCGCCGAGAGCCCGCCTTCACCGGGAGCAGGAGGAAAGCATGAAGGCTCGTGGCGGCCGCCAGGACCAGGGAGGCCAAGCTGAAGAAAGCGTTGTGACCGCCTAGGCAGCTGGAGCAGGAGGCTGGGCGAGGAAGGTCGAGCTGGGCGCCAAGCGCGGGTTCTTGCCGAAGATCGCATGGCCTTCATGGATATGGAGGTGAAGGCTCGCGCCTTCTTGAGGAGCTTTATGATAGCGGCTGGAGAGCCTTGCGGCGCGAAGGGCGCCCATCAGCTGCTTCCCTTCTGATTCGTGCTCTTGAAGATGTCTCCCTTGGTCTTGGCCCCACAGGTGAAGCCGGGCGTGTCTTGTCTTCTGCGGCACTAACGCGGATCCTCACCCACATCTATCTTAGCGATCCCAGCGTCGACATGGACAACCTCTTGGAGCCGCAGCGGAGCATGCAGCTGCTTGCCGAGGCTGTGAAGGTCATGTGGAGGCTCTGTTGGGAAGTTCGGGCCTTGACACCAAGCAGGCGGCGCTGCCCGGCCTGCTGCTTCTGGCGAGCCCACTCTGCGCTGCTCCACCCCGACGAGTGACTCCGTTGTGGCTCTGTCTTGCTTTTAATTCCTGCACGTGTATCATGCCTCGGGGAGGAGTTTAAACTTGCGTTTGGTATTGCGATAACAGTGTGGACTGTAATATTGGCTTTTGAATTCCTTGAAATTTGTGCTTCCTACTTGCTTATGTTCTCGGCAGAGCCCGGCCCAGCTCTCTCGGCCGCCGTTAGCCCGGCCAAAACCAGGGCGGGACCAAGGAGTGAGGGCTACGTGACATGTTAGGCTCTGAGTCGCGATGCTCAGGAGTCCCACTTAGCGCCACGAACAACAAGTAGGGAGGTGAGGCGTGGCGGATCCACCGTTCTCGTCTGCGAGCCCGGCCCGCGCATACCTCAACCGCCGTTAGCCTTCCGGAACTAAGGGTGAGGGGCTACGTGACGAGTTAGGCTCCTGAGTCACGATGCTCGGGAGTTCCACTTGGCGCTCAAGCGGCATGCGTACCTTAGCTCCGCTCGAGGAATGACGTCACGACGAACCAGGCCGAGGGCTGGCTGAGTGGCGTCGTCTGCAGGCGTGACCCAGCGCAGCCCGTGCCCAGCCCGCGCGGCGCTCCCGAGGCGTTGCGATGAGGCGGACACTTGAGCTCTGGCTCCACGAGATTAGTGCGACCGGAGGCCACCCTCGGTTGTTTATCACCAGCGGAGCATAGTGCTTCCGCATGCGTCTGAGGCATAGCCGCTCCTCGGCGATGTCGTCGGCCGGTAGCGGACATGGTGCTTCTTTGGAGCGTGGGAGGGGCTCCCCTCCGGGAGAGCCCGAGGCGTCTACAGCCCCACCACGACCGCGTGGTGGCCGCAGTAGGGCTGGGCGAGGTGTATCTGGGCACCCATGAGCCACAGGACTCACGAGGCCCTACCTCAAAGGCGGGTTCTTGCTGGCTCACAGCCTTATCTTGAGTGTGTTCCTGCAAATTTGGCGGATGCACTGTGCTCTCGTCTTGGTCCGGCTCTCGGGCTGGTCTCAGCCGTCGGTGGCAAGCAGGTCGCGATGCCATGGACAAGACCGGTGAGGGCGGAGGCGGTGGGAGCCCTGAGTCGCGATCTCGGGCACCCCCTTTAGCGCATAAGCTAGGTTAGATAGCGCAACTCTCGTCCTCGGGTCCGGCTCTCGGGCTGGTCTCGGCCGTCGGTGGCAAGCCGGTCGCGATGCCATGGACAAGACCAGAGGTGAGGGCGGAGAGCGGTTGGAGCCACAGTCGCGATGCTCGGGCACCGCCCTTCTTAGCGCAAGCTGGGTCAGACGCTTGACAACTCTCGTCCTCGGGTCCCGGCTCGGGCTGGTCTCGGCCGTCATTGGCAAGCCGGTCGCAATGCCATGGACAAGACGGAGGGTGAGGTCGGAGAGCTGGTAGGAGCCCTGAGTCGCGATGCTCAGGCACCCCTCTTTAACGCGCAAGCTGGATTAGATGACGAAACTCTACGTCCTCGGGTGCCGGCTCTCGGGCTGGTCTCAGCCATCGCTGTCAAGCCAGGTCGCGATGCCATGGACAAGACCAGAGGGTGTGGGCCGGAGAGCCATTACGAGCCACTGAGTCGCGATGCTCGGGCACCCCTTTTAGCGTGCAAGATTCCGCCACCGGGAAAAGGCACCAAATAACAAGCATGGTGGAGCGAGCATAATCCTAAGGAAAGCGCATGAAGGATACATGTATTTGGGAGCTGGCCCGGCGGCTTGTGGATGATGCAACCGGCGCCCCCAGCGGGATAAGCTAAAGACATGAAATAAAGGGATACATGCGAGGGCGGACCCATGCGGCCTAGGAATATCTGACCTGAAGGCGCTCCGGCAGTAATAAAACTTAAAGATGTCAGCTGGTGATGTTGGGGATGAAGGGTTGTTGATGTAGCAGACTCGGTGGGCTGCGGGGCCGATCCTCCACGAGCCCCGAGGCCGAGGGCCTCGGGAGGCTCGGGAGGCGATGGCGGCTCCTCATGGGCCATCTCCATCTCCACGGGGCTGCAGCGTGCTGACCTCTTGACCCTCGAGGATGGTCCTCATGAGGCTGGTATCACGGCAGCAGCGTTTGGCAGGCCATAAGGCATGCGTGCGTGGTAATGGGGCGGACCCTCGAGCGTCCCACTCGCGAGGGCCAAAGGCTCTTGAGATCGGCTCGGTTGAGCCTGGTATGTCGATCTGAAGGCGCAGCCCACCATCATCGCGCTGGATGGGGGGCCCACGGTGAGTGGCGGCTGCCCTCATGACCCTTGACTCTGTAGCTCTGAATGGCCTTCTTGATGAACTCTTGAGGTTCTGCCCTCCGGTCTTGCTCACCTTGCAGAAGCGTGCTTGAACACGCCTCCACGTGGTGCCCAGGCGCCTCCCTCGGGACCTTGGCGAGGTCGGCGGCCCTCGGGGAGAGCCCCGAGCCCTGCCCGGAGGCGCGGCGCTTTCCTATGCGATGGAAGGAGGCTCCCAGCGGCCCGATGCGGGCCTGAGAACTGTCTCTTGAAGAGCCGGGTCGGTCGATGTCTTCTTCTTCTTGGAGTGCGGCCTCGGGAGGCCTCCTGCTCTTGTGGTGCAGGTCTTCTAGCGATGCGGCTGAAAAGCTCACTCCGGGGAGCACGCTGCGTCTCTCTCTTCACGAGGCACCGTGATGACCCGCCGCTTCTGGCATCTTGAGGCGTTGTAGCCATGGTGGAGTTCTGACCATGAATTTTGCTTGCCGGGTGCCGAGGATGGCGTTGTCTGGCAGCGAATGTAGGCGGCGTCGAAGTCGATAGCTCGATGTGATAGTTATCGCGGGCCCGAAGGTGGCGGAAGGCGGACCTGCCCGATCGGGACCGTGGAGCCGTCGGTGACCCGGAGAAAGGCTTGGTTGGCTGAAGCTGGCTATAAGGCACTTGAAGATTGTTGAATGTCTCCACAGACGGGCGTTGAGCCTGCTCCGCCGTCGATGAGTCTAGGTGACCCGCCGCTCTGATGATTGGGGAGCAAAGCATCGGGAGAACTCGGCTGTGGCTGCGCGCTTGAGCTGATCCGCTGAGCTGAGCGATGGCATACGCCGACCACGAGAGGCGCATGGACTCGAGCTTAGGAAGGACTGCATTCACTTCAGGCGAACTGCTTGAAGATCTTGTTGAGAGGCTGGGGCTTGAGCTCCGCCCAGGATCTGCGATCGCACGTGCTTCACAGAAGCCCCAGCCCCTAAATCTGATGATGGTCTTGACTCTCCTTGGTGGCGGCGGCAGCGGAGGTGAGCCTCGTTCCCTTGCGGACGATCCTCGAGGCTGATCCCTCCGGCCCCCTCATGAGTGGGTCTTGCCGGTGATCCTCGCGAGGTTGGTCGCGCCACCCTTGGCGCGGGCGGTCTTCTTCAGCGTCCTGCATTCCTTCCTCCTCCTCGGCCGTAGCCCGATCGCTGCGCTCAGGCGTCTGCCGACCCTTCCTTCAGCGCCGCGGCTCGGAGTTCTTGGCATTCATTGGTGTTGTGGGTGTGGAGGTCGTGGTACCGCAATACCGGCTGCCCTTGGAGGACTCGGGCTGATCTACGCCTCGCTTGGTGTGCGGTTACGGCTGCGAGCACGGCAGCCTGCGCTTCACGTCCTTGGCCTTGGACTTCTTCTCTTGGGATCGCGGCGAGCAGCTCGAGGAGGAGAGTCGCCCTCCTCAGCCTGGCGCGCAGTACGCCAAGTTGAACAGCTCGGGGAGGTGCAGGTCTTCGTGCATCGCCGGCTCCTCCTTCATCTTGGCGTCGCGCCGCCCGTCGGAGGCGAGATGATGGCCTCCTCCGTTACCACAGGGATCTTGGCGGCGCGTTGTTGAAGCGCTGGATGTACTTTTGCGGGGTTTCCCCTGCTCTTGCTTGATTCGGCGCATGTCGACGGCGGGTGGCGGTCGCGAGTACCATGGAAGTTGGCGATGAAGCTGCGCATCTCGGCCCGAAGAGATCGTGCACGGGGCGGTTCGGAGCAGTGCGGGCCCAATCCTTGGCGCCATAGGAAACCAGTTCGCCATGACCTTTTCATCCCGTTGGCAGCCTCGATGCCCAGCTCGTGAAACTGGAGGAACTCGTAGGGTCAGCTGTGCCGTCGTGCGCGAGGCAGGTCGGCTTGAAATTGGCGGGCCGCGCGACGGCTAATGCAGCTTCGGAGGTGATGGCGCGGAAGCCCGCCGTGGCATGAGGGCCTCGGATGGCGAAGCTTGGTCTTGCGGCCTCCTGCGCCCGCGGCTAGGGAGTAGCGCAGGTCTTGGCGCGTCTTTGGAAGCAGAGGCGCTCGGCAGCTTCTTGCGGCGCGGAACTTCTTGGCAGCTCTGCTCTTGCTGCGCGGCGCTGGTGGAGCAGGTTCCGCCCGAGACGCGCTTAGAAAAACGGCGCCGTCTTGAGGAGGCGGCTGGCGCCCGAAACTTCATCGCCCGGGCGGGTCCGTCAGCGAGGCGGGCGGCTCGGTCGCCTCTGCGATCGCGAACGGCTTCGGCGACTTCGTCGAGCCATTCTTCGTAGGCGTCGTCGGCAAGCGTGGCGTAAGAGCTTGTTAGGCGCGATGGCGCAGCTTCGGCGTCCATGGCGCTTGGCCTTGGCGTGGCGAACCAGCGAGGGTGGCGAAAAGCGTGGCGGTGCGGCCGTCCCGCCTCATGGATGAGTCTTTGGGGCGGCGCTGCTGCTCGTTCTCCGCCGGGCCGGTGGCGGCGTTGACGGCAGGTAACGGGAATAGCGAGGCGCCCGTGCGAGAGCCGTCTGGCGACATAGGGAAGCGGAAGCGGCTCTTGGCGGCTTGAGCCCAGCGGCGTCGAACATAGTTGCAGTGGTCGGGGAAAACGAAAGCGACAAAGGCAGATTCGGCGCACCCTACCTAAGCGCCAAATGTCGGTTCGGGTTCAGCAGACCCTTAAGGTTGAACTACTGGGGTGCGCGGAGATCAATCCTCTCTGTCTCGTACCTCGCCCGAATCGCAGGGACCTAAACTACTCGAAAGAACAGCACAAGAGACACGAGATTTATACTAGTTGGACCACCGTTGTGGTGTAATACCCTACTCTAGTTTGTGGTGTGGTGGATTGCCTCTTGGGCTGATGAAGAATAGTCTGGGGAAGAACAGCCTCGCGAGAATGCATTCTTGGTGGGTGTGATGAACTGCTAGGTGGTGTCCCGTCGCTCTAGCTTTAGGATCGGGCCTCTATCTCTCTCTGGATTCCAAATGCGGATCTCCTCTACTATGGTGGCTAGCTCTACTTATATAGGCAGAAGGCCTGGGCCTCTTCCCAAATATTGGCGGGAAGGCGCCAACAATTAGCCATTTGAAAGGGAACAGAGTACACTTATCCTGACTAAAGTTGGTCCTCACTTTGTCAAAGGCTCTGGTGATAGCCTTTGCTTGGGCTCCACGATGACTCCTTCCAGCCGTTGGGGCTGGTCTTGGTCTTGTTGCACGAAGCGGATGCCTTTGCTGATGCTCTACCGCGCTTGCTCCCTTTGCACCAAAGAGGAAGGAGGACGCTGCTGCGAGCTGGCGCCTCGACTGGCGCCCTTGGTGCGTCCGGCTTGCGTCATGGGCACCTCGCGAGGTACCACCTTGAACTCTCCGCCTCCTCATGAGCCAGCCTGGCGAGGCCGTGCACGAGAAGCTCATGGTGAAATGCCTTGAGGCTCAGCCCCTCGCGAGGTCTTGAGTTTCACGTAGATGAAGATGGGCCGTCCTGGGCCTCCTTTGAGCCACCCGCAGGGGCAGGCGAGCAAGTCTGGGACCCCGTTCCTAGAACGCCGACAAACAGGGTGGAGTTCGCGGGGTAGATGCCCCCCTTCGATGAATGGGGGCTGCGCCCAGTCGGCCTTGTAGGGCCCCACGAGAACCCTGTCTCCGTGGTCCCTCTCCATGCCGCTAGCGCTGAACTTAACCCAAGAGTGGATGTAGGGGGCGAGCATCGCTGGAGGCCAGAGGCGCGGGTGCTGAGGCGTCGACACCGCTCGAGGCTCCTGAGGTGCCATCCCCGGGAGCCCGTGACTCTTTCCCTGGGGTGACAGCTAAGGGGGCGACGCAATCCACTGCTCCTGAGGCTGAAGCCCCCGAGGTCTCAGCAGGTCATTACTAGGCGGAGCCCGAGGGCTCCCCTCAGCCCAGCACTCCCGAGGGCATCTCCTCGGGCGCCTCACCAGCCGCGCCCTGCGCTGGTTGCCACATCCAATGCTTCAGCTGGCTCTGTCTGGACTTTGATGCGCTCCATAAGATGAAAGGGTCTCCATGCTATAGCAGTGCTGCCTTCCGGCCGTTGAAGCAGAGGAAGTATATCGCCATAGACAAGTGAGTACCTTATCTTTGTAATTTCTCGAGTGCTGCTTCCCCTCCTGACGGTGGCTCCTCAGGGTCCCTGCTTCTAAGGCCGCGAAGTTTCTCGGGAAGCAAT